>APFE030153829.1:39411-50623 GCA_000404065.3 Pinus taeda
GAATTCATGGCATAAGTATTTTAGGTTGATGCATTTTTGGTTTGGTGACAGTCATAATCTTTGGTTTCATTTACACTCCTCTTTCTCGTTCCATTACCATCTCTTCCATCTTGATCACGCATGCAAGCATATCTCTTCCTACCATTCCATCACTCCTCCATCCCTTCAAACCTTCACGGCCAAGCATCCTGTAGAATTGCACAGAACATCCTGTAGAAGACCTACAGGACTATCCTGTAGTAACCTCTGAGTATCCTGTAGGATCCCCTGCAGACATCCTGTAGGAGGCCATTCACTCGGTTGCCGAGCTTCTGAACGTGGAAAACCTCTGTGGATGGATTCTAAGGGTCCATAGGGACCTCACCTAGCCTCCCCAACCTGTTCCACGCTTTCCTTCCTTCTCCATCCCATCTGCACAACCAAACCCCAATTAGCACACAATCATAATCATTCCACCCACTTAAAGGAAAAATACAAAAACATGTCTTTTATGATGTAAGAAGTTTAGATCCATGCATTTTCACTTATTAGAGATAGTAGCAGCATTGGTAGAAGTTTCCTTCACGTCATTTGCATTATAGAGGCTAGACTAGTTAAATTAGGGTTTCCTAGGTTTACATGCTTTGATTTGCTTTCAGTTCATTGTTGTCAAGTAGATTAGTCTTCTTTGAGCTAGCTTTCATCCATCATTGATAGAGCTTCTTCTGTAAGCCCATAGAAGTTGGCTTAAGCCCTAGTGGACTTGTGCCAGCTGACCAAGTGACAGCTGCGACAAGAGCTAGTACTTGTGCATATAGCACTGCCGCTTCCAAGTTTGTACGAACTACCGGGTTGATAAAATTAAGAGACAGGAAGCCCCAGGAGTTGTAGCATTATTGCTACAATACTGGGGCTCACCAGTATGCCAGTGCCGAGGGACCTCTAAACACTTTCACGAGCCTCCAAGACAGTGTCTATGGACTCGTTTTTCCAGTGTTGTGTTAGCATCCACGGGATTTGAGCAACCTTTTTAGGCCCAGAGCCTAGGTCACTGCCCAAAATTGAATCATGTCTCCAGAATAGTAAAATAACAAGGAAATGACAGTATAAATGCAAGCACTTGAATGAGACCTTAACTAGACACCTACTAGCCATGACAAACATTTCATCAAACATATCATGAATATGTAATCTACAGGTGTAAATAATAGATCTGAGAATAGGGGTCTCATACTTAGCTGAGAATTGCTAAGAAAAATTGATGCCTAAACACACCAACTACCATTTCATCCATTAGGTAATAGATACATTGATTATTCATTTACAATTAAAAACATGATGAGAGTCATACATAACTACTGTCATAAAACATAAAAATAACCATCATATTAGTAGGAGAAATACCAATGAAATTAAAGCCATGTAAACCACATATTATCTAGTATAATACTCATAGAAATAAAAGGAGAAATAACCTTATATTGATGATGAAAAATCCAAAACTGGGATGCGACTTCAATGTTGCACCTGACTGTAGAATTGTTGAGCCAAATCTCTCTTCAGTCATTCACCCTCGTGCCATATTCAAAGCATGAATGTGGGATCCCATTGAACACATCAATCAAAACTCATCGAGGGCTTCAAGAGGCCATCCAACTCTGCCCATCAAACAATGATTCCACCTTACCATTGGACCTCAAAAAACCATCATCAGATTGGTCTCTATCCCAGCCATTTAGGGCTCTAGAGTGTTTGTTACAACCAAGGCTCCAGGACTAGTAACTCAACCCGCAACTTCCACTAGGCTCTAGAGTGTTTGTCCAACCAAGGCTCTAGGACTAGTAACACAACCCACCAAGGGTTCCAAAGCATTTATCCAACCAAGTCTATGCGACTAGTAACTCAACCCAAGCTGTTATATGGCTCCAATTCATTTGTCCAAAAAAGGCTTCAAGAATGAGTAACTCAACCCAAGCTAAGGAAACATGAGAACCAACCAAAAAATCAAACAAAGAAATTAACCCAAAATCTCCATGTCTATCGAGGAAATGACAAGGCTAGGCAATCCTTCGTCAATCTAACAAAACCTCCATGCTGGTGATAGATCATGACCAATAATCTACATGCATGACAAAATTGGTGCGGAAAACGTGCATGCAACTTGGTACCTGCAAGAAAATCCCATTGTCCTCTTGCACTTTCCTGCTCCTCCTTTTCCTTCTAGCTACGAAAGTCCAGGTATGACACACCCTTCATGGGTGCTCCAAGAAAACTATAAATATCCAAGAATATGAGAGAGAGAGAGAGAATAATGAGAGAGCTCCAAAAATAAACTGAAAAAAGGTTACCAACTAATCCTCAAACCATTTTATGAATTAGGCCTTTATTTCCTTCATTTTCCATTATTTTCCTTCATTTTCCTCCTCACATGCAACCTGTGACCTTTCACCTCCCTTTTCTCCTAATTTCCATTATTTCCATAAATAATTGTGTAAAAAATATGATTTTCCTTTCCAAAGTCTTAGTTGTTGCCTTTTCCAATTTCCTTAGCCATTAAGGGATCACAAGTGATCCCCATCACTAGGATTTTTCCCAACATTCAGCTCAGAATAAGTGCCCCATCAATCGTGGTTATTATTTTGCCTTTATTAACTTTTATTACATGGAATTTTTACCAAGTCTATTATAGAAACCTCCCCCTTGGGGGAACACCGTCCTCGGTGTTCAACAATACCTATAACCACAAAAATTTTGTAATAAAAAATATACTATTGATGGGGCTTTATAACTTAGCTCGATGCAATATTTACAATGATTAACCTGTTAAGAAGCAAACCTACATGAAATAATAACAACATAACATCATAATGACATGACACCAATATCTCTTATTGGAGCTTTATAACAAATCTCATGGAGGTATTTACATCCATATACATATGTATATAAACCAGCATCACCAAAACATATACTGTAACATCATGCCAAAACTATTTTACCTCAACTAGCAAACGAGGAAGGATACGTAGCCTGCATCTGATCCTCCATTTCTCATGTAGATTCATTGGGCCCAAAGTCATTCCATTGCACCTTAACTTGCTCGATTCTGGAGATGAGCACCCTTTTTTGCAATATACACTGAGGCTCTGGTTGGAATTCTCCATCTTCTTCCACCTGCAATAGAGACTAGTCAATTACATAATAAACATCTTTAACATACTTCTTAAGCAATGGAACATGGAAAAAATCATGGATTTTCACTATCGGAGGTAGTGCAAATCGATAGGCTACTGATCCAATCATCAAAATGATAATGAAAGGTTCAAAAAGCTATGGTGCCAAGTTGGCTCATGATCCAATCTGTAAGGAGCCTTTCTTCAGTTTGATGCACAAGTACACATGTTCCCCAACCTGGAACTCCTTGACTAACTTGTTCTGATCTACATAGCTAATCTGCCTATCTTGTGCTTCCTTTAGATTCTTCTTGATCACTTGCATTTTGTGTTCCATGTATGCCAACATGTTTGGCCCAATCAGTACTCTGTTAATGGATCACTCCAACTGATAGGAGTATTGCAACTCCACCCATACAATGCCTCAAACAGACCCATCCTCAAAGATTCATGATACCCGTTGTTGTAAGTGAACTCTACCAATGGAAGATGCTCTTCCCACTTTCGCTACTGATATATCACATACATCCTCAACATGTCCTCCAATATCCTGTCGACCCTCTTTGTCTATCCATCTGTATGTGGATGGTAAGTTGTACTAAATGCTAACTCTGTGCCCAAACCTGCAAACACCTCCTTCAAAAACTTGGAAGTGAACTTCGCATCCCTATCTGACACAATTTTATTTGGAACACAATGTAATTTGACCACATCTCTGATGAACACTTGTGCTACATCGCTAGATGAGAATGTAGACTTCGTTGGAATGAAATGTGCAACCTTTATCAACATGTCCACAACAACGATGATGGAATCATGTTGTCTTACTGTCCTCGGCAAGCCTATGATGAAGTCCATGGAGATGCCCTCCCATTTCCATTATGGAATTGCAATCAGCTGTAGCATTCCACTAATAAAGGCCAACTCTATGCCCAAACCAACAAACAACTCCTTCAAAAACTTGGAAGTGAACTTCGCATCCTTGTTCGACATAATTTTCTTCGGAACACCATGTAATTTGACCACATCTATGATGAACACCTGTGCTACATTGATAGCAGAGAATGTAGACTTCACTACAATGAAGTGTGCAACCTTTGTCAACCTGTCCACAATAACGATGATGGAATCATGTTGATTTACTGTCCTTGGCAAACCTATGATGAAGTCCATGGAAATGACCTCCCATTTCCATTCTAGAATCGTAATCGACTGTAGCAGTCCAATTGGATATTTACACTTTGCCTTCACACGTTGACAATTGAAACACCTAGCCACAAACTCTGCTACATCTCTCTTCACATTCAACCTATAATAAAATCCCGTCATTGTTGAGAGTGTTTTCTAATAACCTGAGTGACCCGAATATGGTTTCACATGAAACTCCCTCAAGATCAACTTCTTGAGCTCATTGTTATCTGGCACATATATCTTGTCTCTAAATCTAACCAATCCATATGTTATAAGGCAATAGTCCACATCCTATACAACTGCACCTGTACTATCACCTATACCTATACCTACACTGTCACCTATACCTATACATGTACTACGACAATGTACATGTACTAGTACTTTGCTACAACCTATGCATAATCTCCATATATCTGGCATCCTGCTGACCTGCCTGCAAGATCACATCCTGTAAGTCTATCCCATAGGAGCTCATAGATGCTAAGTGATTTACCTGTATCTGCCTACTAAAAGAATCTGCTACTTTGTTATATTTTCCTTTGATATATGTGATCTCAAAATTAAACTCACTAATTGTAGCCAATCACCAATTCTACCTCCCATTCAAATTTGGTTGGTCAAATAGATACTGCAAACCATTGTGATCACTCATTAGTGTAAACCTCATGCCCAGAAGATAGTGTCTCTACATCTTCAACGCATGTATGATTGCTATCATCTCAAGATTATGCGTGGGATAGTTCTGTTCGTGCTCATTTAGTTTCTGTGACTCATAGCATACCACTTATCCATCCTGCATAAGGACTGCACCAAGTCCTTTCTTGCAAGAATCTGTGCATACTACAATCTCTTTGTTTGGATCTGCAGTCTTTAACACTGGTGCATGTGTCAACAACTACTTGAGCTACTCAAAACTATCCTCGCACTCCTTTGTCCATTCAAACTTCTTACCTTTCCTCTGCAATGATGTGATAGGATAAGAAATATGTGAGAAGTTCCTAATGAAATTGCTATAATAGCCTATGTGCCCCATGAAAGATCTCACCTCATCAACATTCCTAGGAGCTACCAATCCATGATGGCCCTTATCTTTTCTAGATCTACTATATTGCCCTCCTTTGAGACAACATGCCCCAAGTAATATACCTCAGTTTGAAAGAAAGTGCACTTGTTGAGATTACGATACAACTGATGCTCTCTCAACAACCTTAACATTGTTGCTAAATGTTTGGCATGCTCTTCCTCATTTTTAAAATGTACCAATATGTCATCAATGAACACAATCACAAACTTATATAAATACGTATGCGACACACTATTCATCAAGAACAAAAATGTAACTAGAGTATTAGTCAAACTGAATGGAATTACAACAAAATCATAATGCCCATACCTGGTCCGGAAAGTTGTCTTGTAAATGTCCTCCTCTTTGATGTGTACCTGGTCATATCCATATCTTAGATCAGTCTTCAAGAACATTGTTGCTCCCTTCAACTGATTGAACAAGTCATCAATCCTCAGCAATAAATACCTGTTCTTGATGGTCACTTTGTTCAACTGCTTATAGTCAATGCATAATTTGAGAGTAACATCTTTTTTCTTCACAAAAAATACCGGTGCGACACATGGTGATACAATTGGCCTAGTGTACCCCTTGTCCAACATTTCCTTCAATTGTAGCTTCAACTTAACCAACTCAGGTGTGCTGATACTAACTCAATAAAAAATTCTACCTCCTTGTGAGGTGAAAACTATGTAATGTCCTTAGGAAATACATCCTTGAACTATTATAAAACTGGGTACCTTATCAACACATCTGTATCCTCAATTTCCTTACCCTTGTCACTAGAAATGTGCATTGCAAATAACACACACCCTTTTTTGTGATTGCACTTTTCTTGCATAACTGTTACCATCCTAACTAATGTGGATTCCTTCTTACCCTATAAGCCTCTTGGTTCTCCATTTTCATCGACACACTCACTCGATTTGTCATAAAAATCCACCTTGGTTTTGTGAAGGTACAACCAATCCATGCCCAACAACATATTGTATGATCCCAACACTAATACATTCAAATGTGTTGTGGTAGGCATACCATTCAAATCAAATGTGGAATCTCCTAACCAATGACGAAGTTGGTTATTTGTACATGTAGCCAACTGCACTAATCAAGATTCTGAATTCAATTCCTTACTCAAAATACACTTTATATCCACCAAGTCAGGACTAAGATAGCTTTAATTAGATCCAAGGTTAATCAAAATAGAAATAACTTGATCACAGATCTTACCATCCATCTCAATGACAGATGTCTGATTGTCTACCTGTTTGTTATCCATTGCTGTATAAATACGAGGCACACTCTGATCAACATGACAAATAGTTTGTGCATCCTGTGCACTATATATCTTAGGCCTACCACTTTGGTACTATGGACAATCCCTCCTACAATGATCTCGTCCATAAGTCTAACATTGTATGGGCTCCTTATGATGCTCCTTAGATCGATGTCCATATCCTCTATCTAATGGATTCAAATTCATAGATGGCACAACATTATCTTTATTATCTTTATTTTGAGGTCTTGCTCATTTCTTGTCCCATTTCCCTTTGTTCCTTGCATTACCTTTCTAGTCTGGCTTAGTTTCGAATATGCGCTTTGATTACTCATAACAATGCTTTAACTTTCAAATGGCCTCCTCCAACGATCTAGGCTCATCAAACTTAATCTTGTCTTTGAATGCAACTAGAAATCTCCTAATGAATCTCTGAATCTTGGCCTTCTCTTCCATGAGATAAGGCACATACCTTAGTAACTCTAAGAACTTGCTAGTGTACTCATCATCTGTCATTGATCCCATCTTTAGCTCGTAAAATTCTTTTTCCCTTTCATAAAAGTATCTCTTAGACAAATACGTCTTCTTGAATAGCTGCTCAAACTCACTCCAATTCAAATTGTCCTCATGAATACATATGACAGTATTCACATCTTCTCACCAAATGTATGTTTTACCTTTGAGGCTGAATGTAGCTAGTCTAACTTTCATGTTCTCTGAATATTCATGCAACTTGAAGAATTTCCTCATGGCAAGAAACCATTACTCTACATGATGTGGTTTCTTCATCTGTCCATCAAAAGTAGTTGGATTTTCTTTCTTAAACTCATATGACAAGTATCCACTATCATTCCTCTTGTAAGGATGATAAGGATATCGATCATAGTGATTATTTGAATCAGAGCTAGAATAATATCTATGTCTATCCCTTCTACTCTCTAGAGTATCCAACAGTCTGCCATCTCTGACTATGTCACCACCATTTGACTTGTGACCACCATGCGACGCACTACCATATGCCCCATTAGTTTGTTCCTCCTGCTCATAGCTAATTCAACGTGGTCCTTGTCACTGCAAATCTGAAGACTCTGAAGTATCATTGCATTTACATTTACCTCTGATTATTTCTCGTGTGCTTGCATGATTCTGTCATTATCTACCTTACAACTCCTTATCTCTTCCTTTAAGCCTCTTAGTGTATATGTCAAACCAGAAGAGTTCCCAACACCATACTTCTCTTCTTATTATAGCTCAGAGATGATACCTTGTCTACAAGATCAACAAATCAGCGTGATACATGTATAACATAATCATGATAGCATATAAATACATAACACATATTAGCATATGACCATGCAAACATCATTCTAACTAGGGTCCAGTCATCAATGCATGACCTTAACAGCAACACACCATGACTTCATGCATGACAACAACCACTACATCACTATACACGTGACCACATGAAAGCATGAACATGAGTAAGCAATGTGTAACCAACCACACACATGCATAACACACACGTAGTCAAGCATAAATGAACGATAATTGAAACCAAACCTACAAGAATGATATTGCATGTAACCAAACATACAATAATGCAACCAAACATATAAGAATGTAACTAAGCAACATATGGCAACATGTAAGCGACATATAACACCCTATAACCAGTGATACATTCATGGCAATGCACTCCACAATGACAACATCAAGTTCCTCATAACGACTTCACTACAACCATGACCAACATTATGCAAATGCAACAAGCACATGGAATGCAAGTGTAAGATACACACTTGAAACAAACATGCATGCATGACCAACACACATCCCATAAAGTCTGAGGGGTGAACGATGCTCTCATACCACTTTGTAACACCCTCCTCCCACATCTACTTAAGCAACTGATCATCTGGGGTAAACCAGAATGAGAGGCCACTGTGATATGATTTAATCTCCTAAGTCACGTTAAGGAAGTGGATCCAATGGAAACACACCATACAAACATTCAAGGCCAGCATTAGAACCCTCAGGAACCAATCCAACCTTTTAGGCAGCTAGCCCCTGGGTCCCACTAAAATTTTGGACAATTTGACCTCTGGACGCTCTCATGTTATGGCCATGCAAGCATCTAGGGACCTCTGGATGCTCTCACAAGCTTCCAAACTAGCGTCCAGGGACTTTATTTTCCAATTCTATGCCAATGTCCCGGGATTTGAACCTCTTTTTCAGGCCCATGGCCTAAGTCACTACCCATAATTGAATCATGTCTCCAAGACAATAAAATAACAAGGAATTGATGGTATAAATGCAAGCACTTAAATGAGACCTTGACTGGACCCCTACTAGCCATGGCTGACATTTCATCAAACATATCACGAATATGTAATCTACAAGTGTAAATAATATATATGATCATATCGATATCATACTCAGTTGAGAATCACTAAGAAACATTGATGCCTCAACACACCAACTACCATTTCATCCATTAGGTCATAGATACATTGATAATTCATTTACAAATAAAAACATGATAAGAGACATATTTAGCTACTGTTATAAAACATATAAATAATCAACATAATACCAATAGAAATATTAATGAAATCACAACCATATAAACCACATATAATCCAGTATAATATTCATAAAAATACAAGGAGGAATAACCTCATATTGATGATGAAAAATCCAAACTCGGGATGAGACTTCCACATTCCACCCGACTGTAGAATGATTGAACGAAATCCCTTTTCAGCCATTTGCCACGTGCCATATTCTAAACATGAATGTGGGATCTCATAGAACACATCAATCAAAACTCATCCAGGGCCTCCAGAGGCCATCCACCTCAACCCATGAAACAATGATTCCACCTTATAGTAGGACCTTACCAAAACATCACCAGATTGGTCTCTATTCCAATCGTCTAGGGCTCTAGAGTGTTTGTTCCAACCAAGACTCCAAGATTAGTAACTCAACCCACCAGTGCTGCTGGGCTCCAGAGCATTTTTCCAACCAAGCCTCCAGGACTAGTAACTCAAGCCACCAATGGCTCCAGAGTGTTTGTCCAACCAAGGCTACGGGACTAGTAACTAAACCCACCAATGGCTCCAGAGTGTTTGTCCAACCAAGTCTACGGGACTAGTAATTAAACCAAAGTTGTTATAGGCCTCCACAACATTTTTCCAACAAAGGCTCTAGGAAATAGTAACTCAACCTAAGCTAAGGAAACATGAGAACCAACTAAAAAACAAACAAGGAAATCAACTCACAATCTCCATTGCTATCTAGGAAATAGAAAGGCTGGGTAATCCTCTATCAATCCAAACAATCATCCATGTCAGTGACAGATCATGACCAATAATCCACATGCATATGCCATGCAGACCAAAACTAGTGAGGAAAACATACATGAAACTCGGTACCTACAAGAAAATCCCATTGTAGTTGCTAATTTTGATGTCCTATTGTGCTTTTCTGCTTCTCCTTTTCCTTCTTGCTCCAAAAATCCAAGTACGCCACACCCTCCAAGATTGTGTTGAAATTTGGTACCGGAGGACAGGTGGTTCCCTTAGGCTTTGATCTTTGGCCTAGGGAAAAGTGTCCAAAAGATTTTAATTTTTCTCTTAAAGTGACTTTATAATTTTTATAAAGTTAAAATCTAATTTAAAAGTGACTTAAGTGATAAAGTTACTAAGCCTAATTTAAAGTGACTTTTTAATAAAAGTCAATGAAATTAGAAAAGGAAAAGTTGACTTTGGAAAAAATGACTAAGTGGATGAAATTAAAAATAGAAAAATGAGATTTAAATGTGGCATTTAATCTCATCCATTGATCTTAATCTATTATCAACTCATTGGATTAGAGATCACTCCAAAAGTCACTTGGAGTTATATTAAGGGAGGAAAAGGAGGAAAAGATCACATTCGATTCAATTCTTTCATGAGCAGATTGAGAGAAGGAGAGCAAGAGAGCAAGGGTGATTTCTTGACAGTGAGCTGTGGAGTATCAGCAGCAGAATTGCAGCAGCGGTGTTTCAGCAACGGTGTTTCAGCAGCGGTGTATCAGCAGCTGAGTTGCAGCAGTCGTGTTACAGCAACCATGTTTCAGCAGCGGTGTATCAGTAGTTGAGTTGCAGCAGCGGTGTTTCAACAATGGTGTATCAACAGCGGAGTTTCAGTTGCGGTGTTTCAGCAAGTCTGTACAGTGGAGTTTCAACAGGGTAGTTTTTCAGCAAAGCTGAGTTTCAACAAAGCTGAGTTTCAGCAAGGCTGAGATAAGTTGTAAAAATTTGTTTGCTGATTTTTGTTGAATATATCTCTTACTGTAAAAAGGCATTTTCCAGAAATAAAGAAAAGCTCTCAAACTGGTTTTCCCCAAGAGTTGTAGGGGGTTTTCCAAGGTCACTTTGACCAAAAATATCAGTGTTTTAATGTGTTTTAATGGCTGTTTATTACTGCTGATTTTTATTTCTGCAATTTCCAGCATTCTGTAAAATTTCCAGAATTTGTGTTTTCA
>APFE030153829.1:64724-112251 GCA_000404065.3 Pinus taeda
TATTTTCTCAATATACTTCTGTTGTGATAGCCATAGCTTACCATTGCTCCTGTCTCTGAAAATCTCCATGCCCAAATCTGTCTTGCTGCTCCTAGATCTTTCATATCAAATGTCCTTGCCATCTGAGCCTTCAACCTGTTGATTTCTTCTATGCTTTTGCTTGCTAAAAGCATATCGTCAACATACAATACCAAGATAATGAATATGCCATGATTCAACTGTTTAAAATAAACACAATGATCATATTCATTTCTAACATATTTCTGACTCAACATGAAAGAATCAAACTTCTTATACCACTGTCGAGGCGACTGCTTCAGGCCATTATAATGACTTCTTGAGCCTGCAGACAAATTTCTCATTGCGATGCTGAACAAACCCTTCCGGTTGTTCCATATATATTTCCTCATGTAATTCACCATGTAGAAATGCAGTCTTAACATCTAACTGCTGCAACTCTAAATCAAGAAAAGCCACTAATGCTAACACTATTCTAATTGAATCAATTTTAACCACTGGTGAAAAAATCTCATGAAAGTCAATATCGGATTTCTGAGAAAACCCTTTTGCAACCAGTCGCGCTTTGTACCTGTCTTCTGTATCATTCACACCTTGTTTCAGCTTGAAAACCCATTTACACCCCACAGTTTTCCTACCTTTCGGAAGCTCAACCAGATCCCATGTGCTGTTCTTATTTAAGGCCATCATTTCATCCTTCATGGCTTCTTTCCACTTGTCACTTTTCGAACCTTCTATTGCTTCCTGATAGCACAGAGGTTCATTTCCATTAGCAGTAAATGCAACAGAAGTGACATAATCATCATACCTTCTCGGCAGTCGTTTGATTCTTGTCGACCTCCTTAAGGATGTTTCTGGCGCTTCCTCGATTGGTTGAATACCATTTGTAGGAACTTCTTGCCGATCGGTATCTAAAGCCTGTTTATGATATAAACCTGAACCCTATTCATGTTCTGATTATGTAACCTGTTCATGACTAGTATCTGAACTATGGTCATCATGACTATCATTAGAAATGCTATCAAACTGAATGTGCTGAAAGTCAAATACATCATCCTGTTTCAATCGACTATCTACATCTAACTGTACAAGAGAGGATTCATTAAACTTTACATCTCTGTTGATGATGATTTTACGGGTAGTAGGATCCCACAATCTATATCCCTTTGTTCCAACACCATACCCAACAAAGTTATACCTTTTAGACTTTGGATCTAACTTAGTTCGCTGATGTTTAGGCACTAGAGCATATGCATCACAACCAAACACTCTAAGTTTAGAATAGTCACAAGGGTGTCCTTTCCATACCTCTTTCGGAATCTTGCAGTGTATGGCCATCGATGGAGATCGGTTTATCACATAACAAGTTGTTGCCACTGCTTCCGTCCACAACTCCTTTTGCAACCCGGCGTTACTTAGCATACTCCTTTCTCTCTCGAGAAGAGTCCTATTCATGCGTTCAACAACTCCATTCTGCTGAGGAGTATAAACCGTGGTCTTATGCCTCTCGATCCCTGCATCCTTGCAATAGCTGTCAAACTCCTTGGAAGTAAACTCACCACCATTGTCAGTTCATAAACATTTTATTGTTCTTCCAGTCCTGTTTTCTACCAATGCTCTAAACTGCTTGAAAACTGAAAAAACATCAGACTTCCTTTTCAACATGTAGACCCAAACCTTCCTAGAAAAGTCATGAATGAATGATACAAAATAATACAAATCACCATATGAAGTTGTAGGGGTTGGTCCCCAAACATGTGAATGGATATAATCAAGTATGCCTTTACTAGTATGTTTGCCTGTTTTAAAATTTTGTTTACTTTGTTTCCCAAACAGACAATGCTTACAGAAATCTAACTTTCCAGACTTTAGATTTGGAAGTAACTTGCGATCAGCCAAAATTTTTAATCCTCTTTCACTCATATGCCCCAATCTTTGATGCCATAAGTGAATGGAACTATACTGTCATGGTCAGACACAATAGACACAAAAGCTGACCCTGTACCTCCTTCTAACTGAAATAGATTTCCTACTTTCTTAGCTTTCATAACTAGTAAAATGCCTCTGTAAATTTTCATTACTCCACCATGAATTACAGCGTTATATCCATTTGAATCAAGTGCTCCTAATGAAATCAAGTTTTTCCTTAAATCTGGTACATGCCTCACATCAGTTAATATTCTAGTTGTTCCATCAAACATTTGTGGTTGTATGCTTCCAATCCCAACAATATTACATGTTACATCATTACCCATGTACACAACTCCATCATTAATTGATTTATATTCCTTAAACCATTCTTTATGGATACACATGTGGTTAGATGCACTGGAATCTAACAACCAATGTTGATCATGATTTGACACATTAACTAACAATACTTCACCACTCATACCTGAACCATATGCGAAACCTGTATATGTCGTATTGGCCTCCTTCTTCTCTGTCGAAGACTCTGCTTTTGAAGTTTGCTGCTGTCGCTTCCAGCAGTCCTTCTTTAAATGCCCTGATTTGCCACAAAACCAGCACTTTAGCTTACTCTTCTTTCCTTTCGACTTTGAACATGAGTCGCTCGGCTTCCTGGGGCGTCTTTCTTTCGAACGACCTCTAACCATCATAGCTTCTGATGTAGAGGTTTTAGAATGCGACTTCCTCCTTGTTTCTTCCGATAATAAGGATGCAACTACATCATCAAACTCAATAGTTTCTCATGAACTAAGACTTATAGAAGTAACAAAATGATCTCATGACTCGGGCAACGAGCACAATAAAGTAATAGCTTTATCCTCGGATGGAATTTTTACTTTTATACTTTGTAATTGCACAAGAAGAGTATTAAAAGCATTTAAATAATCAGCAATTGATGTACCTTCCTTCATTCGCAAACCGTACAACTGTTTCTTCAGGAGAATCCTGTTGGTTAAGGATTTGGTCATGTACAGTTTCTCTAGTTTCGTCCACAAACCAGTAGCTGTTGTCTCCGACACAATATTAAACAGGACATCATCAGCTAGACACAGTCGAATAGCACTAACCTCTCTTTCATCCATCTCGGCCCACTCACTATATGTGATGTTGTAAGGCTGTTTGGACTTTCCCAACAATGCCTTTGCCACGCCATGTTGGACAAGGAAATCATGCATCTTCACCTTCCAGATCTCAAAATTATTCTTGCCATTAAACTTCTCAATTCCAAACCAGGCACTTTGAGTTTTTGCCATTTTGTATCAAAAAGCACAATAATCTCCAATATCAACGTTTAAATACCGGCAATTTTAAAAAAATTGCCTATGCCTTTCTGCCTTTGCTTTTACACACCCAAAAAACTGCCTATGCCTTTGTTTTTACACAACAAAAAACTGCCTATGCTTTTATATGCCTGTTTTTGTTTTTTTTTTTGTTTAAAAAAAAACAAACTTTTGTTGCACCAAAAAATTACAGTATGCAAGCCACGTGCCAATGCCAAAAGAAAACAAAAAAAACTCAGAACAATATGCGATGATGCATTCTCATCATGGGTTTCTAGAATCCTTTTGCTTTACATAATGTTTTGACACCTTCGTCCCAAAGATTGTCAATTAAACAGAACTCCTACCATTTGTATTTAGTTAACGCATTTCAATTTTCATGTAAAATTCCATGCATAGTTCGTAGAACTGCTAAACCTCCAACTATCACTCTGACCCATTTAACGAAAAACACTATGTTACTCACCGCATTCAATTCGCAACTCCTCTGGCACATGAACATCCTGTTCCAGTCCTCAATGGGATTGCTTCAGCTGTCAGCTGGGCAAAACTCTTCACCAAATCACCAGTACCATGCCAGTGCAAGCTATATGGCGTTGCTTTTAGATCTTCATACTACATCTGGAGGACAAAGGGAAAATGCTAGCTGTGACCTCTCCTCACCACGCTAAGGCTGCCAGTCTTCTGCTACGTACTGGCCCGCTAGACGTTGTTTGTTAATTGCTTTTAAACAAAAAACGTATGAAGAACTTCTCCTCACCACGCCAAGGCTGCCCAACAAACTAGAGTCTTCTGCTACGCACTGGGTATTACAGCGCTCGCGCAACCAGAGAACGGTTCTCAACGCACCAGGTATTACAGCGCTCCCCCAACCAGATAATGGTTCTCAACGCACCAGGTATTACAGCGCTCCCGCAACCAGAGAAAGGTTCTCAACACACCAGGTATTACAGCGCTCAACGCAGCCCCTCCTCTCGTTAGTGCAACACCTCCTCTCGTTAGCACAGAAACTCCTCTCGTTAGCGCAGCAATCAGGTAATCCAGCGCTAATCCACAACAATTACGTAGGACAGAAGTGCACACAATGCACCAGCAACCTCTAACACACCCCTGCGCTCCACCTCCAACATGTGATCCACCTCCAACTGCTCTAATACCACTTGTTGGTAAGCAGATGCACAACAAGTTAAACAACAAATAACACAGCAGAATTAATCATGCATAGAAAACACAGCTTTTAACGTGGTTCACCCAACCAATCTAGGCTACGTCCACCAAACATAGGCATCAAGAATTTATTAATCAAACAGGAGATTACATAGTGAAAACCTCACAAAAAACTCTCACACTCTTATTCAACATCCGAATGATTTTCTGTTATATAGCATAGAGAATCTAACAGCCTCATTAACTCACTCACATCAAATATAGGAGGCATTAACTCCCTCCCAACAAACTGGAGCTAATCTAGGAACTGAATTCCTATTGTTGTCACCTTCAGAGATTTTTGCCTATTTCATCACAAACAGAAAATCTCAACAATCATTTCGAAAGAATGAAAATATCATAATTTAGTGATTCCATGAAAGCTAATTCTGCGATCAGATCTTATTGTTTAACTGACTGAACAACCTGTGAAATATTCAACCACAATAATCTATTATATTTTGGAAGTGATCCTTTTACCGGTATTTTATTGAGTTAACTTAGTCAAAATTTTGATACGGATTTCTTTTGAATGATATAATTCTTGAATATTTAAAATTAAACTGTGTAATACGTAAGATCTAAAAAATTATATAATTTTTTAAAATGTTTCAGTCATTTAACACATTTAAATATAGACTCACTCAGTTGTTAGGGTTAAGTTCTTTTTGTTTTGTCACCATGAGACTAACCTATTTTTGTATAAAACATGGATATCGATTCAGAGTCAATGTAGCGTGAGGTTACAGATTCCTGTTTTTTCACCAAGAGACTAACCTATTCTATATAAAACATGGCTAACTGTAGAATCCAGAGTCAACGCGAGGCGATGGTTTTTTATTTTTCAAGAAAGTCGAGTGTGGTTACATATGCCTGAATGGATGGATGGACAACAAATCAATATTCCCAGTGTGAGACTAATAATGGTGAAGCCTCTCCAATTTGTTCTTTTTTAATGTTTAAAGCCTCACACGACCTAACCCAAAACTATGAGTGTCAGAGTAGTGACTATTATTAATATATGTTGCATGGGTTCCCGAACCCAGGGGTGGGGTTCTCGAACCCATCTCAGGTTCTCATCCCCAAGTACCCTATTTGGGTTCGGGTGCTTCTGAGAAGAACCCATAAGAACTGGGTTCTTCATTAAAAAAAATTGGGTTCTTTTGTCTTGACAGGTATAGAGAACCATGATGATGGGTACTTGGAACCCAAAAATTAGGTTTTTTTGGGTTCTTTGGGGTTCATTTTAGTTTTTAATTAATTTAAGGGGCTTCCCTTAAAATTATAGGTATCTAGTTCTTCCTCTTGTGCGAGGAATTGGAGTACTTATGCCTGTATGCATTTAGTAAAGAGAAATATGTTGGGCTTAAAGAAGGCAAATAACTTAGTGTACATTCATAGCACACTTCGTTTCATATCTCGAAAAGACCCTGGATACAAGGGTCCTTTCAAGAGATGGGACCAATACACAAACAATGTTATGTGTGTGGATGAGGAGATACAACCAGATGACCTTATTGAGCTACCTGCAATTTCTATGGATGAGCAAGAGCCTCAAGATGAGAGTGATCCCTACCTGGAGAGCATGCTAACTGAAGATCTGTGTGATGTTGATGACATCGCTTGAGGAAGCCACTGTTCACTATTAGATACTTTTATTTTAGTATTTTAAATTTCTCAGTTCTTGTTTGGAGATGCCTTAAGACAAATTTTGAATGTAGTATGATGATGGACATATATCATGATTCTTATTAATATGTAAACTCCAATTTGCACTTGATATGTAACTAGAAATTTTGAAATTTCATTGTGAATGTTGAATGTTCAATGATGTGCATGTTTAAATATTTAAAGTTTAAATCATAAATATTTTAGTTTTCTTGTTTAAAGCTGAAAAATATACAAATTCATATATGTTATAATATATATATATATATTATTAATATATATATAATATATATATATATATATATACTCCCGACGAACCCACACACCTTGTTTCGAAAAATGATGTCCCTATCCCCGTCCCCGCACCCGAACCCATGTTTCCTGGCAACATAGCTATTAATTTTTAATGTTTAAAGGCGTTCTCATTGTTCTCCTTGTATATTTGTTACCATAAAATTCTATTGCGTCTCGTTTCTCCCCTACACCCCGCTCAACAAGCGGATAAGAGCGATCCGTCTTCTATTGAAGAAAAAGGATAAGGGTGCCCTATGCCCTCCATTAAAGAAATTAAATTACATTCATAGAGTTCACTCAAGGCAAAATAGTGTAAAATAGAATAGGTTGCTAAAAATTAATTTTGTAAGATTAAAACCATAACGCAACTAACCAAACTTTATATTATATGTCAAAACATAAAGAAATTACATTCACAGAGTTCACTCACCGCAAAACAGAGTAAAAGAAAAGAGGTTGCTAAAATTTACTTGTGTAAGATTAAAACCATAACACAACTGACCACACTTTATATTATATGTCAAAACATAAAGAAATTACATTCACGTGATAAATGGAGGCTATAGCTTGAAGTGAAAATACAACAAACTTACTACGATGGGGTTACGGAGTAAACTTCTGTAAAATTGGTTTTTAGATCCTCAGGCCCATATCTATTTATTAAACTTCATTAAATGCTTTAACTTATGTGATGTGTTGCGGAATGGTCCGCTCTGAACTCTGTTCTAATTCCTGACCTCCTGCCTGCAAACAAAATCGCAACTGTGTAGTGGTTGACTAGGCAAGCATGGTGTTTGTCAGTGTGTTTAATGGGGTGGTTGAGATTAGTTTGTCAATGTGTTTAATGGGGTGGTTGAGATTATTATTTCCAACACTTTTCATTGTCCTAGCAAGATTCATAAGTTCTGAAGAAAATGCACAAAATTCTTATAGAATAGTGATGAAAGAGAACAAAATTTGGAAGCATGAAATTGGTGAAAATATAGAGTGCTACGTCTTTGCTAGAAACAATTCACAGGGGCATAGGAGAGGAGTCTGGAAATTAGTTTCCCCAAGGTAAGTTTTCAGTTGCGGCAAGGAAATCTCAACTACAAAGAAGCTTAATTAAAACACAGAAATGAGGGAAGAAAAAGAATCTTAATTAAAACACAGAAATGAGGGCAGAAAAATAGAGTAAAACAAAGTAAAACTTGGAGTTGCACGATAAAACTTAGGATTAAATTCTAATGCATGAAAACACATTCATATGAGACTGCCACTCATTCACAAAGTTAAAAAAACAAATTTTGTTGTGATTTACACTTCACCAGGGGTTGTGGACTAACACACACTAAACATGGTAACTATGGTTTTCACGCGCCCACCAAAATTTGCTCCACCATTTTCTCTTCACCTCTCAGACATTCACCTTCACTCTCTCTCCACCTTGCAAATGACTTCAGCTCTTAGACATTCACCTTCTCTCTCACTCCACTTTGCAATTGACTTCACCTCTCAGACATTCACCTTCTCTCTCGCTCCACGTTGCAAATGACTTACCTTTTAGACATTCACCTTCTCTCTCACTTCACGTTGAAAATGAATTTTACATTCATATTTAACCAAACATACAACTTTGACTTCTTAATTCATGACACATAAAACATTAATACACAGCGTGGGCGATTTTACATAATAAATGGTTTTCTGAACTTGTAGTGTTCTAGAGTGTGAGTAATAGTCGCGAAGTGAATGGTTTCCCATACATATTTACCAAAATTCATTAAGTGCCTTAAACTCTCTGATGTGTTGTGGAATGGTCAGTACTTCTGCTAAGATCTTCAGTAATGTACTTATGCTCAGATCTTCAGTCGGAGTGAATGGTTGCCCATACGTATTTACTAAAATTCATTAAGTGCCTTAAACTCTTTTGTGTTTTGCAGAATGGTCAAGGATATACTTTTTCTCAGACCTTCAATCCTTCTACCGGCAAACAAAATCGCAACCTACTAAATACTTCTGATGAGTATGGTTGCTCTCAAAGTGTTTAACGCGGTGGTTGGGATTAATTTTCCAACACTCCCCCTTAATCACAACGGTCGTCGTTGACAATTCTCAAACAATCTCTGAGATAAACAAAATTTTCATGTACCAATGGCTTTGTGAAAATATCAATAAATTGTTTCTGTGACCTGCAGTGCTGCAACACAATGTCATTATTGTCAATCAACTCTCTAATAAAATAATATTTAGCATCAATATGCTTGGTCCTCTTGTGAAAGACATAATTCTTTGACAATGCAATTGCAGAAGTGTTGTTGTAGAAAATAGTTGTCGGTCCCTCTTGGTTGTGTCGAAGATTCTTCAACATCCTTCTCATCCAAACTGCTTGTCACGTTGTTGTTGTTGCGGTGACATATTCAGATTCTGCTGTTGACAATGAAACTATCGGTTGCTTCTTGGAGGCCCATGAAATGGATCTAGAACCCTAATGAAAAACATATCTTGATGTTCTCTTTCTGTCATTGATACTTCCTGCCCAATCACTATCATTGTAAACAACTAGCCTAAAATCATTTTTTGCAGCATACAAAATACCACATTCCTTTTTCCCATGGACATACCTTAAAATCTTTTTCGCTACTTGCCAATGTGTTTCCTTGGGTGTCTCCATGAACCTCGACACCAAACTCACTCCATACATTATATCAGGCCTACTAGCAGTCAAATACATCAAGTTTCCTATCATGCTTTTGTATAATGTTGGATTGACATTGCTGTTGCAATCTTCTTTGCTCAACTTCAACCCCATGATAGTCGGAGTTGGTGAGGGCTTGTTGTTTTGCATTTTAAACCTCTCCAAATTGTTTGCCACATACTTTGCTTTAGAAATAAAAATGTCATT
Source organism: Pinus taeda (assembly GCA_000404065.3). Lineage (NCBI taxonomy): Eukaryota > Viridiplantae > Streptophyta > Pinopsida > Pinales > Pinaceae > Pinus > Pinus taeda. The sequence goes on from APFE030153829.1 coordinate 74,043, forward strand.
TTATGTTTGCTTCACTTGTATGCCCAAAAAATATCTTAGCAACCCCAAGTCAGTCATTTCAAATTCACTTTTCATGAATTCTTTGAAATCAGTACTAAGGAAATCATCATTGCGTGTAAAAATTAAATCATCTACATATAATACAACAATGAGAAGTTTACCATCACTTTATTTGATGTAGAGGGTAGGCTCACTGTCACATTTGTCAAAACCATTGTCCAAAAAGTAGGCATCTACCCTGTTGTACCATGCACTCGGTGCTTGCTTCAACCCATAAAGGGATTTCTTCAACTGATACACTTTGTCTTCTTAGACATGTATCTCATAATCAAGCAGTTGCACAACATACACTTCCTCTTTCACCACTCCATTCAAGAATGTTGATTTTACGTCGATTTGATACACTTTCTATTTATGTTGCGTGACAATCGCCACCACTGTACCCACTGTCTCCATCCCGGTGATTGGTGCAAACATCTTTGCATAATCTTTTCCATGTTTTTGCTTGTATCCTTTGAAAACTAGCCTCAATTTATGCCTTTCAATCTTCCCTTAAACATTTCTCTTCGTCTTATAGACCCACTTCACTCCGATGACTTATTTTCCTTGCGGAAGATTTACTAACTCCCATGTGTCATTCTTTTCAATTGCTCCTATTTCTTCCTCCAATGTTGCAACTCATTTTTCTTCGTTGACTACATCCTCAAAATGGATTGGGTCATCTACATGACAAAACAATGCAAATAAGGAATTCAAACCAACGACACTATCAACTTCATCTAGCTCATAATTTTCATTTAAATTTTTTAATTTCGGTCTTCTTTTTCTTGCTAAAGATGGGCTTGATATGTCACTTGGTGTTTCTCTTTTCAGCATGCTTAGAGAAGCACTTTCATGACACTATGACATTGTCCTATTATTTATTGATGGTGATATTTTTTGCCTACTTTGTTGTGCTTGAATAGGAGTAGAGAGAGTCACTGTTGAGGAATTTCTTGTTGCTGTCAATTCCTCTTTGTCCTCATGTGGTATACATGCTTTCACATTGACGATCTTCTCTAAACTTCCATCCCATGCTTCCTCTTGTATGAACTGCACATCTCTTCTTATTATGACCTTCTTGGTTGATGGATTTTAGAGCTTGTATGCATTGGCTTCATCACTATATCAAGCAAATATGCATTTCTCCCCCTTGCTATCCAACTTCTTCCTTAACTCATCCGGGACACGTACATATGCCACACATCCAAAGACTTTCATGTGAGTGACACTATGATTTCTTCCACTCCATGCCTCTTCAGGAACAACATCCCTCACACTTTTGGTTGGACACCTATTCATAATATATGCTACACAAGCGACAACTTCAGCCCAATAATCATTTGCCAAATTCTTTCCCTTCAAAATACTCCTTGTCATTTCCATAATGGTCATATTCTTCCTTTCCACAACATCATTTCGTTGAGGTGTATACCTTGTTGTAAATTTCTTGTGAATTCCATGCTCCTTGCAAAATTGAAGGAAATAATTTGAGATATATTCGCCACCTCTGTGAATCCTAAGGAATTTGATGTAGTGTCCACTTTGCTTCTCAACAAGAGCCTTGTATTGGCGAAAACTCTCAAAAAGTCTCTTTTCTATTTTAGGAGATAGACCCATGTCTTCCTTGTGTAGTCATCTGTGAAGGTCAATAAATAGTGGTTGCCACCAATTGATGGTGTTTGAATTCGTCCACATAAATTTGAATGGACAATCTCCAAAGCTGCATTTGCCATTATTGACTTTCCTACTGGAAATGTCTCTCTATGTTGATTTCCCAAGATACATCCTTCACATAGGCTGTCCGATTTTTCTATTATATGAAATCCCTTCACCATGCCTATCCTATGCAACAAATTCAAACCTCCAAAGTTGAAATGTCCAAATCTTAAATGCCATAACCAATTTTCATCTTTGACCTCTGCTTGAAAGTTTACTTGTGTGACAACTACATATTTTCTTCCATCCTCTTGTGAGTTCATTGAGAGTTTTTCTTGTGCACCTTCTTCTTTCAAATATGATCTTCTCTTGAGGGGAAACATTCTATTGTTTGTCATCTGAACATTCGCAGTCAACCGTCTGCTTGGAGGCCTATCCAAAATTGTGCACTCATCATTTTTGAAAAATACATTGTAGCCCTTTTGAATGAGTTGTCCAATTCTTATGAAGTTATGCTTCAAACCAGGGGCAAATTAAACATCTGAGATGTACTTCTGCTCCCCGTTTTTTTATTAGGATATTAACTCTTCCTTTGCCCATGACAGAGAGTTTGCTATGAGTCCCTAATGTAACTTAAAATTTCACACTTTCATCTATATTGGAAAACATTTCTATGTTCCCTGACATGTGGTTGCTACACCCTGAATCTAGATACCATACATCACTTCATTTTTCTTGTGCTACATTAGAAGCTAAAAACATGCTATCATGGTTATGATTTTCTTTTGTGAGATTTACACTAGGCTTGTTACTAATGTCATATTGCTTCTTTTACATTCATTTGCATAATGACCATAGTTCTTACAATAATGAAATTGAACTTGAGATTTATCATACCTCTGACCTTATGCTTGATTTTGGCTTGAGATTTTTATTGTTGCCCCTTCCATTTGAGCTTGAACGGTTGCTTCTTCCACCTCTGTGTGGGCTTCTTCCTCTTCCTCTAACATATGATATTCCTCTACCTCGACCTTGACCAAATGAAACTTGTGTCTTGAGGGCATGCTCCAATTAGGAGCTTGTTGCTCTATTCAATCTATGTTCATGAGAAATTAGTGATGCATGAAGATCATCCACTAAGAACTGTGATAGGTCCTTTGTCTCTTCTATGGCCACAATAATGGCATCAAACCTTACCGGTAGGTTTCTCAAAACTTTCTCAACTATTCTCCTTTCATCAAGTGTCTCACCATGAGACCTGATTTGAGTAAATAGTTCAATTACGTGTGTAAAAAACAAATCTACATTCTGAGACTCTTTCATAGAAAGTGTTTCAAAATATCTTCTCAACATTTGTAGTTTTGTTGTCTTGACTTTTGCCATGCCTTGGTAAGCTGTCTGAAAGGTGTCCCATGCTTGCTTGGACTTGTTGTTGCTGCAGCCCTTGGGAAAATACTTTCATGAACTACTTGAAAAATGTAGAAGATGGATATTGCATCCTTCTTCCTATTGGCTTTCAATAAATCCTTTTCTGGTTGAGACAAGGCATTGTATGTTGCTGCATTTGTTGGTTCTTGAACACCATCCTCCACCAAATCCCAAATGTCTTGAGAAGAAAACATGGTCTTAATTGTAATAGCCCAATAATCATAATTTTTTCTATTAAACTGAGGTATCTCAGGATTAGTCAAGCTTGTGCTTGATATTTCCATTTCTGAGTGTGAAAAAAAAAACTTTCCACCAGCTGGTAAATATGCTAAAAAAATCTTCGCTCAAAACAATTTTTAATTGCCAGTAAAGAACACTTGTTTTTACACTAACAAAATTTAACCCACTCTGATACCATGTTAGAAAAAATTAACAGGGGTAGAGGAGAGGAGTTTGGTTCAGAAATCAGTTGCAACAAGGACATTGCAACTATACAAAGGCTTAGTTAAAACACAAAACTCAGGGTAGAAAAACATAGTAAAACTTGGAGCAACAAAATAAAACTTAGGATTAAATTATAATGCATGAAAATACATTAATATGAGACTGTGGCTCATTCACAAAGTAAAAAAAAAAACAAATTTTATGGCAATTTATACTTCATGAGGGGTTGTAGAGTAACACACAGTAAAACATAGTAACTGTTGTTTTCACACCCCCACCAAAATTTTCTCCACGATTTTCTCTTCACCTCTTAGACATTCACCCTCTTTCTTGATCCACATTGCAAATGAATTTTATATTCATATTTAACCAAACATACAACTTTGAGTCATTAAATCATGAAAGGGAAAACATTAATACACATTATGGGCGATTTTACATAATAAATGGTTTTCTAAACTTGCAAGTGTTGTGGAGTGTGGGTAAGGGTAACAATCGCGGAGTGAATGCTTGCCCATATGTATTTACCAAAATTCATTAACTGCCTTAAACTCTATGATGTGTTGCAGAATGGTCAACGATGTACTTCTGCTCATACCTTCAATCCTTCGGCCTACAAACAAAATCATAGCTTGCAAAATACTGATGATCTCCAGTATTGCAGCAAGGATTTTGCAATTCCTGGGCTACCATATTTACTTATCAACCCGGGGTTCCTACAAACTTTGAGGTGATAGTGCTATATGCACAAGTAAAAGTAATGGTTCTGCATGTTGTCATTGTTTAGCTCACGAGAGACCACTGGGGTTCCAAGCCAGAATTCTATAGAGTCAGAAGAAGTTTGATTCTTTGATGGAAGAAGGGCAAATCTACTTTAGGAGAGCTACTGTACTGCAGTAATGGAAAAAAACCAACATGAAATGCTAAACAACACCATACCCTAATTAACCATTTAAGAAGCTATGCTAAGCAGAATTGCTAAATCAACTCTAAACAAATGCTACTATCTAAGTTGTAGAAGTAAAAAGCATCAAACAATACTAATGTGCAAGCAAAGAAACTAAACTAAATCTATTTTCACTTTTTTTATTCTTTTAGGCAAAATCAAGTATGCAAACTAATTGTTCTTATGGATGTGACAGGTGGAGGGAAGGTGTTTGAGGATGGCTAGAAGGTTTATGAAGCGGTTGGATGCTGTGGAGAGGTCCTAGGAGGCTTTTTGTGACTTCCTAGAGGCTTCCCATCAATTCGGCCTCAAAACAGGCCGTTCCGAGAAAACCTACAGGATGTACTAGAAACCTACAGGATGATCCTATAGGAATTACAGGAAACCTACACGATACAAACGAGAGCTAATTGTGAGATGTTGGAAGTGTTGGGAAGCTTGGGAAATGTGTGTGATGGGTGGAATGGGGAGTTAGAAGCTTTAGGAGAACTCATGAGTCAATATCCAAGATAAGAGATGGCTAGATTCACTCAATGTATCTAGGGAAGTTCAACGAAAAATGATGAAAAACTAGTGAGGGTGATGGTGAAACAAGGGATGGCTAAGTTGGATGAAGTCGAAGGTGGTTGCTAGTGATAAAGTCTTGGTCACCTCCTGAAGTACTTCCTCTGCTTAAAACATGTATCTTCCAAGAACTATGCAACAAGATACATTTTCATAAACTAGAAAAGCATGAATCGATTACCTATGTCATGCATGAAGAAAGTTGTTGAAGGGAATGAAAGCATGAGTGATATCTTATCGCAAAAATGGAGATGGGAAAAGATGACAATGAAATCTACCTTGCAACATTAACAAAATATTGAATTAAAGACAACAAACTCCAAAACTCATACAGGAACTAGAAACCTGTGTTTTCGAGGCTGCTGAAGGGTCCCTTCCTCAAGTCATGGTCCCAGAGGGAGGAAGTGAGGCCGAGACACCTGCTGACAACCTTGTGGTGATCCTTTTTCTCCTTGCTAACCTGCTACTTGAAAGAAGGAACAAATGGAACCAAACTATCACACAACCAATCTAATCTACACTGCTTGTAATGGAAATGCATCTACTAAAAAAATTAAAAATTAAGCTATGAATCTACACTAGCATACATGTACAATAAAGGCTGCTAGGGTTGGGCCCTAACTCAAGAGATTCAACCCTCTGAGTTAACTCCATGCTGGCTCAAAACAAAACTCATTCTTATTACCAAAACAACAAATTACATAAAAAAAAAAAAAATTGTCACAAGTCTTGCAGCTTGAAAATAGAGTAGAGTTTTACAAATAAAAATCTTAATCTTACTGAGGTCCTAGGCATCTCTACTTACACATATGAAGTCTCCAATGACTTCCTTAAAATTAAGGAGGCTCGGCTCCCAAACTCAAGATAAATTGGTGCTTTGTCTTTCACTTGCTTGATTGCTTATAGTCCTCATGATTCGGTTGTTTGCACTCTGAGTTGATGGAGGAATATTTGAATGGAAGGGTAGTAAATGACGAGGATTTACCTTCTATAATCCCTCTCCCTTGTTCCATTCTAGTTTTGACCTTGGTCTTTGCCAAAATTCTTTGCTTTTATCCTTTAATCCTGCATTAAATGCACATTAGAAAACAAAGCAAAATATCCAACTCCAACTCATCTCATAAACAAAATATAATCAAAAGTATGCAATAATTTAGGAGAATAGTTGGCTTGACTAAGCTAGGAGGTGAATTAAGGCCCATATAATTACCCAATGATGAGGCTCATCAAATACTTCTAAAAAGGATGGTTGCTGTGAGAGTGTTTAATGCCTGGTTGGGATTAATTTTCCAACAGTCTTTGCCTACAAAAATTTTGAATATAGTTTGAGAGATCTATTTTTGGACATTTGTTCATTTTTTCAAGGATGAGATTGGGAAACACTTTCAAATGTTGTGTTAGAGCAAGAACTGAAAAAGCTAGAAAAAAGAGCGCTTGTCACACAAGATATGAAAAGCATGACTGCAACGGTACATGATGTCATATTCAAAATTGGACTCGAGAAGACATAGGGAGAAAGATTCAGATTCACGTGTGTAAGTGAAATTCAAGAGTTCTTAAATCATAAAGAAGATGAGGTACGCACTTTGTCAACTCACAAATATATATTGTACCATTTTGTTTCAAAATATGTCTCTTGATTCAGATGCTGAGAAATATTTAATAAAAATGTAGGACCTTTAAAAGATCAAAGGCATATGGTTGAGTGAAAACAGAGATCCATTGTATTTACCCGCATGAAAACTCGATTTGATGTATAAATCTTTGGGAGTTCTTACACATGGATGCTTAACAGATGTAGAGGGAAAATGTAAAAGAATATTTGAAAAGCTAATTTTTTTTAGTGCCCAAATTTCCCATCTTCCTTTTGATGTTTCAAAATCAAAGAGCTTCAAAGAGTCGAGACATTTATGTTTCCAATCTACAGATTTACAAAATCTAAGTCAGACAATTTTACTTCAAATATCTAGTCCTCGATACTTCAAAAATCCATATCGGGCATAGTTTTATTAGTTTGATAAATTTCATATATATGCATAATTTTCAAATGCCCTCCAATATTTTACACATTGATTTACAATTAAATTCCCACAACTTCCAAATCTCTTATAGGTGTATTCAACAACTCAGCTATTTGTGAGTGCTGGGACTCGTGAATGCACAACTAAAAAGATTTCCTCATGAGCTAGGAGAGAGATAAGTTTTGCGGGAAATATATATAGAGGAATTATCGGAATCAATTTCAATACTTAGATCTCTAAGAGCATTGAGTATCTATTTCTATTCTGAAAGAGATGAAACAAAAATGGTATCCGTTTCTATTACCTAATCTAATGTTTCTTTTCAAATGATTTTGTCATTTATTTTTATTTTAACATTTTTTATTTTTATACACAGCTTTCCATTTTTATTTTAACATTATTTTATTTTTATCCCTATTTCGAACATTTTTCTTCTAATTGAAAATGAAATGGACATTTTTCTTCTAATTGAGAATGAAATGGTCAAAAGGGCAAGGAGCGAGCAAAAGGTGATATGCTTATATACCTCCGACAATTCCATAAATAATGTCTTGATGGAGTGGAGTGATAGCATTTACATTATTTATATTTCAAAATTTGAATTCGAGTATTTGCAATTTGTAAAGTTCACTGCTGGCATGTATGGAGATTATTTACCATGGAAATCATCGAAGATGCTAAGGCAGAGATGCACGGGATGTCTTTGTTAAATTTATGTCATCGCGAAATTATAAGATTTTGGGCACGTATTTTTTCTTTGAAAAACGAAATGGATAATAAGGATGAGCAACTGAGTAAAATTTATTTTTTATTAAATGTGCCGAGCCTTCATGGATGGTTATAATCGACGAAGATGGAAATTTAATAACAGAGAAGGGAAAATAAATAGTAAAACTATTATGGGAATAACATCAAAATGGTAAAGCAAAAAAATTGATGCAACAAGTCGAAAAGATATTTTGGTGGAATTGAAACAATTGTTAGATTTTGATGTAGTTGGTTAGGGTGGCCTTCCCAAAGAGAACACACACCTTGATCTAATAATGCCATGCTTTGAAAATTTCTATTGAACAACTTCCAATGGTTCAAGAGGCAACGAGGTACCATTCATTTTAAGTTGTTAAAATTAATAGCTATTGGTTTATAGCATGTAATTATATGTGTATTTGATTACACCAATTTTTTTGGTATAAAAAGTTTAATTGGTCGTAATAAAAGACATTTTATTTTTGATATTATTCATATTTTTATTTTAAATATTTTAATTTCAATAATTTTTTATGGTTGTATGTACATTTATTTCTTACTAAATTTAATTTGTTATTTTAGTTTCGTAAATTTTATTTCTTAAATGATTTTAAATAAAAATTATATGTTACATTATGTTAATAATAACTAATATTAATAAATAAAAAATTTATATTTAACATTGTTTAATAAGTAATATTGAAAATTTATAAAATAAATTTAAACTGTTTATTTTTTCAAACACAACTATGTAATATTATTTTTTATAGTTCATGTAGCCTTTTTCAAATAGTGAAAGGAATTAAAGCATAGTTTTCCTTGGTTGTATAATGGTTTAAAGCTATAGGTATGTTTTTTTTTCCTTCAATTATTTTCTAGTAATAAAACCTTTATAAATTAGATTTCAAATAATATTTATTTATAAGCAATACTGAATATGGATTTTCTTGTTACATCATGTTTTTTTTCGGTGTCAAACCTCCATATAAATACTAAATAATCACATAACTCCTCAGTATTAAGACTACTAAAAAAACCATTTGAAATAATAAAAATAATTAATATACCATGTTTATAACTTTAGTATGAATTAAATTATAAAAATATTAATTGATAAAATAACAATCTGATTTAATAAGCATAAATATAAGTAAGTGAGCACTTCATAATAAAATTAATTAAATACAAAGATGAAATTATTTAAATATACCGATAAATGAAATAAGTACAATCTAATTCTATAAGTAAAATAGAGTCAAGTAAATAAAATGAAATTATCATATAAATATAATACACCATGGTACTAATTATGGTGGACAGGATGAGGTTTAGAGCTTTTAGCCCATCACCCTCGAGCTCATAATTCTTTATTAAATGGTGTTTCTTTATTAAATGGTGTTGGTGCATGACTCGTGATTTTCATACATGAGCATGGAAATATATAGTTGGTGAGGTTTATTGTCTATCACAACAAATGCTAGTGAGAATGTGAAGAGAGGGCGAGCACCAAGGGGAAGACCTCAACCTTTCAGAGTTTCTTGTATTAGAGGTTGATAGGGGTTTTAGCCCTGGTTTGGAAGGATTTGGTGTTTTGCTTGAGGCGTTGTGATAATCCATGAACTTATGTCTTTTGGTGTGTGGAGGTGGTGATGGATTTTGGAGTTTGGGCATGTTGGGTGGTGGAGGTTGGTTCTTCTTAGTTATGGCAAATTCACAGAGACTGTAAACTAATTCTACTTGTTCTAGTATCTTTTCAAATCTTTGTAGGAGTCTTGCAGTACTTGTTTATTAATTTAGGTTATAAGGGTCGCTTGTCTCATTTGCTTCACATCAATGGACCTATGAAGTTTGGGAATTTTGATGAGTCTTATGAGGTTGTTTGGTGTTGAGGTCTATTTAAATTCATCGTTGTTGGTAGTAGCTTTAGCTTGTTAACTTGAAGGATTGATTGGGTAGGTGTATTTGAGTATCGAAGTTGGCATTATGGGTGGGATTGGGAATTTGGTCTCGTTTTGTTAAGTTGTTGGTGTTTCACACACTTGGGCTGGTGCTTGTCGCATCCAATGGTTGAGGGAGAAAAGACTGTGGACAAGGACTTTTTGACCTCTGCCTTCTCTAGTGGATTTTCACTTAATCTTTAAATATGTTTGGTGTGACCATGACGAGATTGTTTGCTAGCACCCAACTTATTTGAGGGGGGTTTGGGTTGGTCTATGTGCTCATTTTCACGTAGGGGAAATCCCCACAAGGAATTTGGTCTGTCCCCTGGTGAATTATCAATGCCACCAAGGCATTGACAGAGGTGTAGGAGGGGTGGTTGTGGTAGAGCCCAACTTGGTCAGAGAGTGCAAAGGCTCTTTTCCCATGACTCTGTGGTGACATAATTCAATGCGATTTTGTCGAAAAAATGCGAGGAAATCAATGATGTTGAGATAAAATATGGGGAGGAGATCCAGCCTATGTTTGTTTATGAACAACTTAAGGACTTGACACCATGGGTGTTAGACCATGGGCACACTCGGGATAGAAAGAAGAAGTATGTAAACTCAATAGTGCTTCATTGGAAAATGAAGGCATTGTTGGGGCCTGGTTCTGAGTGATAAAAATGTAGATAAATACAACATCTTCACCTATCTAGAGGATGTCAAACGAAAATTGAAAAAATTGAGGTTTTGCATTGACAAAATTGATGCTTGTCTCATGCATGTGGAAATTCGTGTTGCTTGTGAATCTCATGGTGGGGAGGCAAAGATCCCCCTGGTTCAAGTGCGAAGGTTATGACAACTGTGTCTTCTTCAAACAATGAAAAATGACGTGGAATGGTGGGGGATTGTTGATGGTTCTATCATGAAGCTCTTGTCTTTGTCACTGTAAGGATCTTAGTGGTATTTCTAGTCTTTGAATTACGATGACATAGTAGAGTCACAGTCATATGCTTTTTCATTAGGTGTGTATTTCTTCTTCAATATTTGGAGTCTTTTGCTTTTTCGAGTATTATAAACAACAATCTTCTTACAACTGAGGTTCCTTGCATGGTGGTGGTCTGTTTGTTTTTTACTGAGATTTTTTGGGTGGTGGTGGTCTGTTGTTTCGTGGGCATCCGATGGTGTCTTCTTTTGAGTGGGATGTTGATTTCAGTTAGTCCCTTGAGGGCTTGCTTTTGTGGCTCATGGGTTGACCCTTGTGGCTCTTCAAGGTGCTAGTATAACACGACCTATTTTAGTTTATACATTGTGGTTTTGTCGTGGTTTTAATGTGTCTTTATTTAGGAAAGGGGCTAGGTCTCACAATGCCCAAATGTAATGTTTATTTGTATATAGGTAATGTTCAGTGGCTCATAAAAGCCACATAAGTTGAGGTTTGAACCTTTTAAAACTCCCTATACACGATTATTATTATCCATGTATTGCAATTCTCTTGAATAATAAAATGTTTTTAAATATAAAATAAACAAAAACAATATTTAAATTATTTCAAGAGAGCATAAAAATAATTTAACACAATGGTGTAACATAAAGTTAATTCAATAAAATAAAACTAGCATAAATATATATTATTATATAAAACAAAATTCATAATAAATGGAAGTTAATTGTATTAAATTAAATTATCATATAAATATAATATAACAAGGTAAAAACCAAACATAATAAATATATTGAATATAGTAGTATTTAAATTAATTTAACATTGTATAATGACAATTTAATGCAATAAATTATAGTATAAAGCAATACAAATATAATTTATTATATGACTTACATAACATAAATTAATTAAAAAGTAAAATTATTGTGATCAGAAGTCAAATTAAAGTACATAATCATGGTTGAAAATTGAAGTTGTTAATGCCCTTCCAAAGTAGTTTAACTTGTCACCGTGTTTTAACTTGTCATATAAAGATATAAAGTTATTTTTAATTTTATCTTATTTAAAAAATAAAAAATATACAGTTATTTTAATGCAAATGAAAATTAAAATAGTATGTTTATCAAATTTAAAAGAAATATTATTTTTGAAATATTGATAAGATAACTTTTCATAATATCTCATTATTTTTATAGTTTTTTTCCTATATATTATGACCATTTAAAATAAAATAAGAATTAACAAATTTCCCCCTATCATAATAGTTAAAAAAATAAAAGTTAATTTTTTACAGAGCTTATGCATGTATTATTTATTTCTTGAAATTTTACAACTTAGTGGTAGATACTGAAGATTAAAATCTTTGGCTGTTGTGAATCCTCTTACTTTTCAAAAGGAGAAACAATTTGAACTAGAATCAACTCCTCATCCTCTCACTATTTTGATTTACATGTGGTACCTAAAAATTTTCCATAGCCCCAACTAGGAAAATTGTATGCTTCGCTTGCATGCATTTAACACCTACTCTACTTGCTTGCATTTATGAATAACACCTACATACATTCTTTATGTCTACTCAATATGAAAACACAATAGTGGACATCATGGATCAAAATTAATTTCAACGCAAGTTAAAATTTGAATGGAGATTGATTAACCATTATTTTCGTGTGTAAGTGGCATACACAAAATGTTTTATACAAACATGCAACTATTATACAACAGTATTGAAAATCCTCCAATTTGATAAGATCATCATCATAACATACTTAATAAATAACTTAATAACTAGTTAATATTTTATTGGCTACACATGGGTGGAATCATTGTAAGCTCCCTATCTATAATGTAGCCTAGAATAGAAAGCACATTATTCAAAAGCATTTCTTTTGGAGAATATAGTACGAGCACAATGCTTTATTTTGGATGACACATGGAAGTAGCTCCCAACATGGAGGACTTGAGAAGACTTACAACTAGTAAGAGAAAATTATCATGCTAAATCATAACAAAAGATATCTTGAATAGTACTAGATAACTTCCAACATAGTAATTCAATGGAGATCTTGGATGCCCAAAGAACACTAGCTTCCCCTCCTAGTTGAGCTTGACTAGGAGAGCTTCTAGCAGGAGATAACAACACTAAAGATAAAGGTTTAGAAGGGCCCATACAAGGCTTTGTTGGGGCTAAAGGCTAAGGGCTTGCCCCAATCTCAAGAATACTACCACCTAATAGTAAGACACATAGAATTACCAAAGCAAGAATTATGGATAAAACTTTGGACACATAATTTATGGCCAAAAATACCCTTTCCTATTTGGCTGCTAACTCAAGGTAAAATATTAACTCGGGATAGCCTAATCTGGAAAAAAACTCAAGGGCCTTGATTATTTCCTTCGAACTTTAAAGAAGAGAAAATGGCTAAACTTATTTGCAGTTTTTCTAACAACATAGACATTTTTGTTTTTTTTTTCGAGCAAAATTTATGGTCAATTTTAATTGAAATTTGGTAGAATTAAGTTTTGAATCCTAAAATTCAGTGATGTAACTAGAAAAAATTAAGTGTCTCAAAGGTTTTTCAGGGTTTTGAATCCTTTTATACATTCAATTTTTTTTTATTATTATTTGTTTTTAAACTTAATGGTGTTGTCACTTTCAGACAATTAGATCACAACAAAATACGTTTAATTGGGAAAATAGAATTATGTAGATCCATTGTCTATATCAATCCCATTATGAATCGAGCATGGAAACATTTCCCATGTTTTTTTAGGAGTTTTTGAAGGAAAGGAATAGTGAAATTTTGAAAAATGAGTGCATAGAATTAGGTAAAGTCTGGGACAAGATTAAACAAGGCATCTAGGAAACAATGTTAATCACCTCATTAAATGAATAACACTGACAATGCCCACACTAGAAAGCATCCATACTAAAATCTTTGGATGTCAAATAATATTATGTACTCCAGGCATTGATTAAGAAAGCTCCTGAGGGAAACATCACAAACAAATTGGAACCAGAGGAAATTTTAGGGGCTAATATTCATAGATGGGCTAATTTTCCATGCTTTTTCCAAAAAAAAGATTCACTAATTTCCATTTTTTCTAAAAATGATTTGCCCAAATTTTAGAGTATACAATTATTTTACCTTAAAAATCACCAAAATTTTATATATAGACTATATAAAATTATTAAAAGTTTGAATATTTTTACAAAAATATCATTAAACATTTTAGAGATGGCATATTATGGACTTGTGAGATTCACCAAGGTTTCTAAACTTTAAGAAAAAATTTTATCCTTGAAATTTTCCCTCATTGGAACTTCCACCTACTAGCTTCATAAAGCTAAATTTTAATGTTTCCTCAAGGGAAACCCAAGATCAGCATGCTTTGGAGGCACTTTTTGAAATGAAAAGGATGACTTATTAAGGATATTTGTAATTATAATACATATAGAAAGTGTTGTTGTTGTGAAAAACACCCTCCAAAATGTTTCTCGTACTCAAATTTTGGATCCTATTAGGATCTTATGATCTATCATCCATGGCCACTTCATGGTCAACTGATGCTTTATTAAGTTTTTAGTATTCTTCTTAGATTTTAAGTGTCAAATTCACTTGTTCACACATGTTTTGTCTTCAATGAATTAACAAACACATATCTTTTTATGCAAACTTAGATATGAATTTGGCAGTTCTTGAAGGTAAGGCTTGCATAATCACTAATGATAGTGATTTCACAATCCATAAGTTCATTGTACTATGAAACACATGTAGACAATTAGTGCATGCTCTCCATTGACAATCTTCCTCACTTCAATAGCATTTGTACTTCTGTTTCAATTATTTTTCCCAACTATCAGTTTGGCACACCTTTGTTTTTGCACATGTCACTTTCATGTTCGTGAATATCTATTTTTCTTGCTTTCACTTTAAGAAGTATTTTTTTCATGTTATGCTTACTCTGGCACATGCCACTTTCACTTTCTTTAGCCTCTGCGAGTGTCTTTTTCACCTTTCTCTTACTTTCACAAGTGTCTCCTTGTGGTTACAAAGGTGTCGTATTTAGTCAAAGGGAGTCATTTTTACATCCTTGAGGAAAATTCTGATGCATTCTCCTACATTGTTGTGTTCTATCTATCATAAGTACATGCATTACACACATTCCTTGAGTCTTGAGCATTGTTTCACTAGTGTCATCACTTGTGTCACAAAGTGTCGCTCTTAGAGGTAAGTGTTGTTATATTTCCATTTCAATGAGGAAATGTTGATAAATTCTTCATTGTTATGTGGCTAATCACATATAAGTGTGTGATCATGTTCAAGTCATGTTATGGTCCCATATTTCTGATCTCTGGTCCCAATCGTAGTCATTATTCAAAGATGATCCTTCCACGATCAAACTCCCTTTGGTCTACCCCCCTAAACTGTGCATAGCACGGTATTAGGCCTCAGTCAACATGTCCTACCTCAAACACTGCCTCCAAGGACTATGCATTTTGTAGTCACAGTGATCAGTGAGCCTCCTTCCCTTGGAAATTATGTAATTTTATTCTCTAGTTAGTCTCCCTTAATGTATTGCACAATTTTAGACAACAATCTATCTCTCTATCTCTTTGAACTACATAGTTATGCAATCTAGTGGCCTAACCTTTCTCTTGTATTCTGAATTGCATAGTCATAGTGGGAAAGATCTTCTCATCGTGTCACTTCCTCCATTATCTACGCAACCTTCATCCATAGTCCTCCCTGCACTACGCATTTCATAATCACAATGAGCAAGAATTCATTACTCTCTCACTCACTTTCCCAACTATGTAGTATTGTGCCTGCTTGTCTCACAGAATTGTGCATTGTTAAGTTTTAGTGATCAAGCCCTCATTTTTGTCTCCTTAACTCCCTCAAGTGCGCAATATTCCTACTTTGGCCCATAGATATTGTACATTGTGTATCTAAAAACTGTGGTGAAAATTCCATGTAATAAAAGTTAATAAAGGAAAAATAGTCACCACGGTTATGGGGCGCTTATTCCAAGATGAATGTTGGGAAAAACATCCTACTGTCGGCGTTAATTTAGTTTATTATGGCTAAGGAAATTGGCAAAGGAAATGGAAAAGGCTTTGGAGAGGAAAAGTGGCATTAATTGGTATTTTATTTATGAAGATAATGGAAATTAGGAGAAAAGGAAGGTGAAAGGTCACAGGTTGCATGTGAGGAGGAAAATGAATGAAAATAATGGAAAATGAAGGAAAGTACAACCTCATTAATAAAAATGCTTTTGAGGATCAATGGGTACCTTTTGTCGCTTTAATTTTGAAGCTCTTTCTCTATTCTCTCTCTCTCTCTCTCTCACTCTTGGACACTTAGAGTTTTCTTGGAGCACTTCAACATTGGATCAAGAAAAGAAAAGAAGGAATGAGGAAACAAAGATCAAGAAAGGAAGAGTAGGATCAAGCAGCTACATCGAGATAATTTGTAGGTATCAAGTTTCATCTATGATTTCCTCGCTAGTTTCGGCATGTATGGCTTTTCATGTTTGTTCTTGGTTCTCTTATTGCCATTGGCATGGGTTTTTCCAGGTGTGACAATGTTTTTCAGCCTAGCCTTGCCATTTCTGGATAGCCATGGTGTGGTGGGTTCTCTTATATTTGGTTGAGCTGGCTTGTCGGATGGAATCAAAGCTGAGTAGGGTGGTCTCAGTATTATTCAAAAGGCCTAGGAATCCTAGGATGGGATACAAGGTAAAGCTTGAATGTGAACACCTCAATTGAGCCTAGGAATCCCTTAACCATTGAATGGTGGGATACATAGTAAAGCTTAGTGATAAGTAGCCTTGATTGGGCCTAGGAATCCTGGGATGGGATGCATGGTAAATCCTAGATGATGGAGACCACATAGGCCTAGGAATCCCTTGACTGGTAATGGCAGGATAAACGGTAAAGCCGAGAGGTTGAGACAGACAAATTCCTTATGGTTTTAGGTGGAGATATCCAGAAGAATCCATGCTTGTTTACAGCTTAATGATTTGGTGGAGATTGTGGTAAAACTTTGTTCTAGTGATGAGGGTGAGGTGGTGTCGCCTCAGGAAGCCCTCGTTGATTTTTTTATGAGTCCCACATTCATGCTTGGAATATGGCATGGGGATGATTGGTTGAAAGAAATATTTGGTTCAACCAATCTATGGTTGGGTGCTATGTGGAAGTCCTGAACCTAGTTGGCCTATTCATTCATTCATAACAACTATTTGTCCTTGGTATTTTATGTGTAAATTTACTGGTTCATATGTGGCACTTATGGTTGTTGTATCCTTATTATTTATGTTGATTATATGCTTTATGAGCTTATATTATGACAGTGATGATGTATGGATCTCAACATGTTCTAATTTGTAAATGAATGAACAATGAATATATGAACTAATAGAAGATAATGCATCTAATGTGATAGGGCATCAATGCTTCTTATCGAATCTCTTCTAAGTATGAGACCCCTATGCTCAGGTTTGTTGTTAAGAGCCGTAGAATGCATATTTGTGATATGTTTAACAAAATACCTGTCATGGCTAGTAGGGGTCCAATCAAGTCATTGATCATTTATTTGCATTAGTATCCTTGTTCCCGTGTTATTTTTCATTCTGAAAGTTTCATGAAAATCTGGGTAGTGGCGTGAATCTTGGCCCTAGGAAAATGCGTAGAATTTGGGGTCACTTCCATAGAACTAGTTTGAAAAGTCCATAGTTGTTGGTTTGCCTTATTATGGGAGTAACTGGGGCTATAGGGTAGTGAAAGGGAAATTTGCTTCACGGGGTAAGCACCTAGAAGGGTTGGTTGGCTCCTAGAGGTTTTGTGGCATGTGTGGAAGGTTGTATTGGTTTTGTTTTATTGGTTAAACTTCCTTAACTGTACCTAGGGAGTTGAATCACATCATGATTTCCTCGCATCACATGTTTACCCCAGTGGACCAATCAGATTGGGTAGATGTGGGAGGAAGGTGTTACAGAGTGGTATCAGAGCATGGTTCATCCCTTGGATTGGATGGGCAGTCTGTTGGCCATGCATTCATGTCAATTTCATATGTGTTACTTATAATTGTGATTTATGTGCTTGTTGCACATGCATGGTGTTGTTCATGGTTGCAGTGATGTCACCATGTGAAGTGGATGGTGTTGTTTTTGGATATTTTTGTCATGAGTGTATGCCGGTAATGCCATGGTTATGCATTGTTTATGCACGTCGATGTTTACATGTTGTTAAGCATACACTAATATGGTTGTAGTTGTCATGCATGATGTCATGATGTGTGGTTGATATGGTCATGTATTGATGATTGGACTATGGTTAGGATGATATATATATGATGTTATGGATATGTTATACATGCATTACGCTAATTTGGTTGATCTTGTAGATGATATATCCGCCTCGAACTATATCGAGGTATTTTGATTATGTTTATGTTTTGGTTTAGCTGACATGGTGTACTTGTATGAAGAAGATCAAAGATGACTAGCAAGATGGTAGATTATAGTTCGCGGGATTCTCCTTATGGATCAAATGAGCAACATGGTGGTGGGAATTCTTATAACTTAGCAAAAACATTGAGAAGCTTGAAGCCATAAATAAGGAGTTGCAAGGTAGATAATGACAAAATCATGCAGGCACATGAGAAATAAGAAGAAGTTAATACAAAAATCCTTCATATGTTTTTAGAATTGCAGTGGCAGGGGCCACTTCGGATCAACCATGGGCAAGAGGATAGGACTAATGTGGCATATGATAGTAGATATCATGGTGGGCATAGGTAGGATAGAGATGACATAGTTAGATATGGCAGGCCTTGGACAATCCAGATAGGAGAGGTGATGGACACATGTACTATTCTAGTTCTAGTTCTAACAGGAACTATGATCGTCATCATTATCATCCTTATAGGAGGAGTGATAGGGGATACTTGATGGATGAGTTTAAGAAAGTTAAGCCACCGAACTTTGATGGGGATTTGAAGAATATGGAGGATGTCAAGGCTTGGTTACTTGGGATGAAGAAGTTCTTCGAGTTGCATCATTACACAAATAATATGAAGGGAAGAGTAGTTATATTCACCTAAAAGGTAAAGGGAGCATTTGGTGGGAAGATGTGAAGTGGGTTAGAGAAATCATGACAAAAGAGTTGAGTTGGCATGAATTCAAGAGACTTTTCAAGAATAAGTACTTGTCAAAGAGGTACTATGACATCAAAGCCAAGGAATTATATGAGCTAAAAATTGGATCGATGAAAGATGAGGAGTATATGACCAATTTCCTTAAACTATTGGGGTATGTACCATATCTTAGATATGAAAATACTATATTTAGAAAAAGTTTGTCAGTGGATTTCCATTAACAGCTAGAGATTAGATTGAGTATGAGGAGCCTAGGTCACTTGAGTAGGTTATTAGGAATTTGAAGCATTGTTATGAGTAGTCAAAACATAAGACATAATATCAGCAAGGTTTGAAATGGAAATTCAAAGCTAAAGGTAAATGTAAGATGAAAATAGCAAGGCCTTAGAATGAAAAAGAGAAATAAAATGTCTAACCTTACAAGAAGTTCAACGTAACTATACAGGGACATGGGTCACAACCTCAAGGGAAATAGAATAGAGGTGATGGTACCAAATGATTGGAGTGTTGTATATGTGGTAAGGAGTATCTCAAGAGAGTTTGTTTGTAGTATCAGGGTGGTAGGCCTCATATTTATAGTCCACATGAGGCACACGCTGTTGGGGATGTTTGGTAGATCATTCCTCACATCTATGCAACACTGGATAATAGGATGGTGGATCACCATACATCTATTATCGAGATGGACGGTAAGCTTTGTGGTCAAGTTGTTTCTATTTTTATTTACCTTGGATCTAATTATAGTTATGTTAGTCCTAACTTGGTGGATAATTGTGGTTTGAATAAATAAGCGCATGCAAAATCTTGCTTAGTACAGTTGGCTACAGGTATAAAGAAGAGAGTTCATCATTGGCTAAGAGCTTGTGAATTTGAACTACATGGTATGCCTACATCAGCATATTTAAATTTATTTTTGTTGGGATGATATAGTATGTTGTTTGGTATGAACTGTTTGTACCTTCATAGAACTAATGTGGATTGTTATGAAAAATCCATTGAGTGCTTGGATGATAATGGAGAGGAAAGAATCTTACAGGGCAAGAAGAAGACAACATTAGTTAGAATGGTGACAACTATGTAGGTGAAGTGAATTCATAGAAATGGGTGTGTGTTATTTGCAATGCATATTTCTAGTGAAAAAGGTAAGGAGGATGAGAATGCAAAGGTATTGAGAAGGGACCCATTCTTGCAACAATTTCAGGATGTGTTTCTAGCAAAGATTTTAGAGTTGTCTCCTCATAGAGAAGTGGAATTTTCTATTGAGTTTGTACCAGGTAGTCATAGGTGAAGCTTAAGCCTTGAGAGTGCACAATGTGAGACAGTCAGCTAGCTGACTGTCTCCCAAAATTGCTGACTGTCTCACAAAGGTGTGTGAAGCGACAATTTACAAAACTCACCGAAATAGAAGCACAAACACAAATAGAAGTGATAAAATATCGATGTTAGTAAGCGCTGACTGTCGACATGGATTGGACATTGCATAGGCACAATATTGATGGACAGTGTAATGATTTTTCAAGCTTGTGTAAAATAATGTCGTCATGCACTTGTTACCAACTGAGCATATGTGGCAAAGTGATTTCGACACTTCCAATCCAAGAAGGGAGCTCAAAAGCATCAACTGATCAAGAAGTGAATACATAATGACTGATCGCAAGATCCGCAGTAGGCTCAAAAATTCAAGTGTAGGCAAAATGTTTGTGTGTTTGTCACAATGAAAACACCTTCTCATATACATTCCATAATAATTTCAAGCATTTTCTCCGAAAGTGGTGCCCAAAACTCTCTTCACTCCTTCTCCATGATGTCAAAATCATGATGATATTTAGAGCTTCCACATTAAAATAAGTAAGGGTATCTTATGTTTCAATATGTGTGTGCTCAAACCTAGAAAACCTTGTTTTGAAATGATACAAATTTCTGAAGACACAGTGTACTTTTTAAATTTCCAGTGCCAATGATGATAATCATGCCTTCTCTATCCAACTCTTTGATTATAAAGATATATATGCAATAACAAATCCCTCTTTTATTTCGAAAGGAATAAAACGAAATAGGAATCGCCTTATAGTTCTCTACAAGCTCACAAACAAAAATAGAAGCACATAACTCAAACTTTCATCATATATATGATTTTCTAGACACTGCTACATAAGCATCTAACACATTTTAGCTATCGTGGCACTTGGATGGTTTCTGTAACACTTGACACCTACAAAATTTCATATAAATTTATCTTAATATTTAACAAAAGAGTTGAGCGATTACAATTGAACTTGGAATTTCCTTGTTTTAGCATCTGAAACTTGTAGCTATCAAAAACTTTTTGATATCAATATGTTTTCAACTCAATGATCCTTTGTCGAAAACTATAATGGTTTTTTAACATTTGGATATCCTGCCTTTGTATTTGTTGAATGTGCTCATCATTAGAGTGAAAACTTGGCATTGTAACGCGGAAAACACTTGGACTCACACTTGTTTGCACAAAGAAATCCTAAACCTTCCTTATATATTCAAGGAGTTTCATTATATGAGGAAAATGAGCATTGTGCACTTGTGATGAAGTTCTAGGGTATTTATACCACACAAAGTAAGAGAAATCTATACAATACCCTTATATATTCAAGTACCCAATGATTATTTCGACGTGTATTACACAATGCTAGGCATCTAGTTTGGCATGGCACGTTATGTCTTGAGCTTGGTCTCGACTTGTTAACTTATTGTAATGTTTGTTGTCTCCCTTAACTTGTGATTTGCGCTAGGCTTGATGGATGAAATAAACTTGGAGATTGGGCTCATTAGTGAACCATTGGGCTAGGCTCAATAATTTTATTTATAAATAAATAATTTTATAAAAATAAATGGTCATATTTTTATAAAATTAATCTTATTTAAAACTAAAACTATTAATAAAAATAACCTAGCAACTTATATAAAAATGATTTTACCATGGAAATTTATATATGCTCAATAATCTAGCTAGGGAACTCGTTGAGTTAAAAAAATATTTGTAACATTTCTTGGGCAATAAAAAGTTACAACATAACTAATTTGGAGATAAATATCATAACTAATTTGGAGATAAATCTCATAACTACTGTTCAGCGCCAGAATCCTGAATCCTTGAGTTGGCCAACTGGTTGGCTAGTGGGATTCACTCATGGAAAAGAACCTTGAAGCTTGTTGGGACTAGGTGGTCTAGGGAAATCAAAAGAGGCAAAGTAAACTGCTCTTGTGTATACAATCGGCTCAGTGGGAGTGCTAGAAGTGTTCCGATTCTCGAAGTTTGGGAGGAATGTTCAATTCCCTTATGGACATGCGGTTCGCAACTCAGTAAACTATATATATATATTTGTTAATTAGTAAGGATTGGTTATGTTTCTTAATTCAAGGCTGCTTAATTTAGTAATTACATGGTTTTTATGTTTGATGAAAGGAAAAGATTCCCGTATGAATTCATCATTGTGAATAAATTAAGCAGATATAAGTGGAATGATAATCTATGCATTCGCAAGAAAACATTATTTGCAGTCCTTTTTGTCTTGAAAAGTATTAAAAGGGTAAAAAGAGCATAACTAATTTGGAGATAAATCTCAACCACTAATTTGTGTATATTATTATTCTTATTCTAAAATGTTCCATGGAAGTTAAATCCATATTATAACACCCTCCTCCCACATCTACCCAAGCAACTAGCCAATCGGGGTAAACATGCAACAAGATGCCACTATGATATGATTCGACCTTCTAAGTCACGTTAAGGAAGTGGAACCAATGGAAACACACCATACAAACATTCAACATTAGTATTAGAACCCTCAGGAACGAATCCAACCTTTCAAGCAGCTAGCCCCTGGGTCCCACTAAAATTTTGGACAACTTGACCTCTAGACGCTCTCATGCTATAGGCATGCTAGTGCCGAGGGACCTCTAAACACTTTCTAGAGCCTCTAAGACAGTGTCTATGGACTCGTTTTTCCAATGTTGTGTTATCGTCCCCGGGATTTGAGCAACCGTTTTAGGCCCAGAGCCTAGGTCACTGCCCAAAATTGAATCATGTCTCCAGAATAGAAAAATAACAAGGAAATGATAGTATAAATGCAAACACTTGAATGAGACCTTAACTAGACACCTACTAGCCATGACAAACATTTCGTCAAACATATCATGAATATGTAATCTACATGTGTAAGTAATAGATCTGAGAATAGGGGTCTCATACTTAGCTGAGAATTTCTAAGAAAAATTGATGCCTAAACACGCCAACTACCATTTCATCCATTAGCTAATAGATACATTGATTATTCATTTACAAGTAAAAACATGATGAGAGTCATACATAACTACTATCATAAAACATATAAATAACCATCATAATAGTAGGAGAAATACCAATGAAATTACAGCCATATAAACCACATATAATCTAGTATAATACTCATAGAAATAAAAGGATAAATAACCTTATATTGATGATGAAAAATCCAAAATTGGGATGCGAATTCAGTGTTCCACCTGACTGTAGAATTGTTGAGCCAAATCTCTCTTCAATCATTCACCCCCGTGCCATATTCAAAGCATGAATGTGGGATCTAATTGAACACATCAATCAGAACTCGTCGAGGGCTTCAAGAGGCCATCGAACTGAGCCCATTAAGCAATGGTTCCACCTTACCGTTGGAGCTCAGAAAACCATCATCAGATTGGTCTCTATCCTAGCCTTTTAGGGCTCTAGAGCGTTGGTTACAACCAAGGCTCCAGGACTAGTAACTCAACCTGCAACTTCCACTAGGCTCCAGAGTGTTTGTCCAACCAAGGCTCTAGGACTAGTAACACAACCCACCAAGGGTTCCAAAGCATTTATCCAACCAAGTTTATGCGACTGGTAACTCTACCCAAGTTTTTATAGGGCTCCAATGCATTTGTCCAACGAAGGCTCTAAGAACGAGTAACTCAACCCAAGCTAAGGAAACATGAGAACCAACCAAAAAAACAAACAAAGAAATTAACCTATAATCTCCATGTCTATCGAGGAAATAACAAGGCTAGGCAATCCTTCGTCAATCTAGGCAATCCTTTGTCAATCTAGGAAAAGCTCCATGCCGGTGATAGATCATGACCAATAATCCACATGGATGCCAAAACTAGTGAGGAAAACTTACATGCAACTTGGTACGTGCAAGAAAATCCCATTGTCCTCTTTCACTTTCCTGCTCCTCCTTTTCCTTCTAGCTACGAAAATCCAGGTATGACACACCCTTCATGAGTGCTCCAAGAAAACTATAAATATCCAAGAATATGAGAGAGAGAGAGAATAACGAGAGAGCTCCAAAAATAAACTGAAAAAAGGTTACCAACTAATCCTCAGAAACCATTTTATGAATTAGGCCTTTATTTCCTTCATTTTCCATTATTTTCCTTCATTTTGCTCCTCACATGCAACCTGTGACCTTTCACCTCGCTTTTCTCCTAATTTCCATTATTTCCATAAATAATTGTGTGAAAAATACGATTTTCCTTTCCAATGCCTTAGTCGTTTCCTTTTCCAATTTCCTTAGCCATTAAGGGATCACAAGTGATCCCCATCACTAGGATTTTTCCCAACATTCAGCTCGGAATAAGTGCCCCATGAATCGTGGTTATTATTTTTCCTTTCTTAACTTTTATTACATGGAATTTTTACCAAGGCTATTATAGAAACATCCCCCTTGGGGGAACACTGTCCTCGGTGTTCAACAATACCTATAACCACAAAAATGTTGTAAGAAAAAATATAATGTTGATGGGGCTTTATAACTTAGCTCGATGCAATATTTACAATGATTAACCTGTTAAGAAGCAAACCTACATGAAATCATAACAACATAACATCATAATGACATGAAACCAATATCTCTTATTGGAGCTTTATAACAAATCTCATGGAGCTATTTACATCCATATACATATGTATATAAAGCAGCATCACCAAAACATATACCGTAACATCATGCAAAAACTATTTTAGCTCAACCAGCAAACGAGGAAGGATACGTAGCCTGCATCTGATCCTCCATCTCTCATGTATATTCATTGGACCCAAAGTTATTCCATTGCACCTTAACTTGCTTGATTCTAGAGATGAGCACCCTTTTTTGCAATATACACTAAGGCTCTGGCTGGAATTCTCCATCTTCTTCCACCTGCAATATAGACTAGTCAATCACATAATCAACATCTTTAACATACTTCCTAAGCAATGGAACATGGAAAACATCATGGATTTTCACTATCGGAGGCAGTGCAAATCGATAGGCTACTAACCCAATCATCCAAACGATAATGAAAGGTTCACAAAACTATGGTGCCAAGTTGGCTCATGATCCAATCCCTAAGGATCCTTTCTTCAGTTTGATGCACAAGTACACATGTTCCCCAACCTGGAACTCCTTGACTAACTTGTTCTGATCTACATAGCTAATTTGCCTATCTTGTGTTGCCTTTAGATTCTTCTTGATCACTTGCATTTCGCGTTCCATGTATGCCAACATGTTTGGCCCAATCAGTACTCTGTTAGTGGATCACTCCAACTGATAGGAGTATTGCAACTCAACCCATACAATGCCTCAAACAGACCCATCCTCAAAGATTCATGATACCCGTTGTTGTAAGTGAACTCTACCAGTGGAAGATGCTCTTCCCACTTTCACTACTGATATATCACATACATCCTCAACATGTCCTCCATATCCTGTTGACCCTCTTTGTCTATCCATCTGTTTGCGGATGGTAAGTTGTACTAAATGCTAACTTTGTGCCCAAACCTACAAACACCTCCTTCAAAAACTTTGAAGTGAACTTCGCATCCCTATCTGACAAAATTTTATTTGGAACACAATGTAATTTGACCACATCTCTAATGACCACTTGTGCTACATCACTAGATGAGAATGTAGACTTCATTGGAATGAAATGTGCAACCTTTATCAACATGTCCACAACAACCATGATGGAATCATGTTGTCTTACTGTCCTCGGAAAACCTGTGATGAAGTCCATGGAAATGACCTCCCATTTCCATTATGGAATTGCAATCAGTTGTAGCATTCCACTACTAAAGGCCAACTCTATTACCAAACCTGCAAACAACTCCTTCAAAAACTTGGAAGTGAACTTCGCATCCTTTTCTGACAAAATTTTCTTCGGAACACCATGTAATTTGACCACATCTATGATGAACACCTGTGCTACATTGCTAGCAGAGAATGTAGACTTCACTACAACGAAGTGTGCAAACTTTGTCAACCTGTCCACAACAACGATGATAGAATCATGTTGATTTACTGTCCTTGGAAAACCTATGATGAAGTCCATGGAAATGACCTCCCATTTCCATTTTGGAATCGTAATCGACTGTAGCAGTCCCCCTGGATGTTTACACTTTGCCTTCACACGTTGAGAATCGAAACACCTAGCCACAAACTCTGATACATCCCTCTTCACATTCAACCTATAATAAAATCCCTTCATTGTTGAGAGTGTTTTTTGATAACCTTAGTGACCCGAATATGGTTTCACATGAAACTCCCTCAAGGTCATCTTCTTGAGCTCATTGTTATCTGGCACATATATCTTGTCTCTGAATCTAACCACTCCATATGTTATAAGCCAATAGTCCACATCCTATACAACTGCACCTGTACTATCACCTGTACCTATACCTACACTGTCACCTATACCTATACATGTACTACAACATGTACATGTATTAGTACTTTTCTACAACCTATGCATAATCTTCATATATATGGCATCCTGTTGACCTGCCTGCAAGATCACATCATATAATTCTGTCCCATAGGAGCTCATAGATGCTAAGTGATTTACTTGTATCTACCTACTAAAAGAATCTGCTACTTTGTTATCTTTTCCTTTGATATACGTGATCTCAAAATTAAACTCACTAATTGTAGCATCACCAAGTCTACCTACCATTCAGATTTGGTTGGTCAAATAGATACTGAAAACCATTGTGATCACTCATTAGTGTAAACCTCCTACCCAGAAGATAGTGTCTCCACATCTTCAACGCATGTATGATCACTGCCAGCTCAAGATCATGCGTGGGATAGTTCTGCTCGTGCTCATTTAGTTTTTTTTACTAATAGCACACCACTTATCCATCCTGCATAAGGACTCCACCAAGTCCTTTCTTGCAAGAATCTGTGCATACTACAATCTCTTTGTTCGGATCTGCAGTCTTTAACACTGGTGCATGTGTCAACAACTGCTTGAGCTGCTCAAAACTAGCCTCACACTCCTTTGTCCATTCAAACTTCTTACCTTTCCTCTGCAATGATGTGATAGGATAAGAAATCTGTGAGAAGTTCCTGATGAAATTGCTATAATAGCCTACCTGCCCCATGAAAGATCTCACCTCATCAACATTCCTGGGAGCTACCGATCCATGATGGCCCTTATCTTTTCTAGATCTACTGTATTGCCCTCCTTTGAGACAACATGACCCAATTAATATACCTCAGTCTGAAAGAAAGTGCACTTGTTGAGCTTAGCATACAACTGATGCTCTCTCAACAACCTTAACATTGCTGCTAAATGTTTGGCATGCTCTTCCTCATTTTTAAAATGTACCAATATGTCATCAATGAACACAATCACAAACTTATATAAATACGTACGTGACACATTATTCATCAAGAACACAAATGTAACTAGAGTATTAGTCAAACTGAATGGAATTACAACAAACTCATAATGCCCATACCTGGTCTGGAAAGTTGTCTTGTAAATGTCCTCCTCTTTGATGTGTACCTGGTCATATCCATATCTTAGATCAATCTTCGAGAACATTATTGCTCCCTTCAACTAATTGAACAAGTCATCAATCCTCGGCAATAAATACCTGTTCTTGATGGTCACTTTGTTAAACTTCTTATAGTCAATGCATAATTTGAGAGTAACATCTTTTTCTTCACAAAAAATACCGGTGCGGCACATGGTGATACAATTGGCCTAGTGTACCCCTTTTCCAACATTTCCTTCAATTGTAGCTTCAACTCAACCAACTCAGGTGTGCTGATACTAACTCAATCGAAAATTCTACCTCCTTGTGAGGTGAAAACTATGTAATTTCTTTAGGAAATACATCCTTGAACTATTATAAAACTAGGTACCTTATCAACACATCTGTATCCTCAATTTCCTTACCCTTGTCACTAGAAATGTGCATTTCAAATAACACACACTCTTTTTTGCAATTGCACTTTTCTTGCATAACTGTTACCATCCTAACTAATGTGGATTCCTTCTTACCCTATAATACTCTTGGTTCTCCATTTTCATCGACACGCTCAACGGACTTGTCATAACAATCCACCTTGGTTTTGTGAAGGTACAACCAATCCATGCCCAACAACATATTGTATGATCCCAACACTAATACATTCAAATGTGTTGTGGTAGGCATACCATTCAAATCAAATGTGCAAATCTCTTAACCAATGATGAAGTTGGTTATTTGTACATGTAGCCAAATGCACTAATCAAGATTCTGAATGCAATTCCTTACTCAAAATACACTTTATATCCACCAAGTCAAGATTAACATAGCTATAATTAGATCCAGGGTTAATCAAAATAGAAATAACTTGATCACAAATCTTACCATCCATCTCAATGATAGATGTCTAATGGTCTACCTGTTTGTTATCCATTGCTACATAAATACGAGGGACACTTTGATCAACATGACAAACAGTTTGTGCATCCTGTGCACTATATATCTTAGGCCTACCACTTTGGTACTATGGACAATCCCTCCTGCAATGATCTCGTCCATAAGTCCAACATTGTATGGGCTCCTTATTATGCTCCTTAGATCGATGTCCATGTCCTCTATCTAATGGATTCAAATTCATAGATGGCACAACATTATCTTTATTATCTTTATTTTGAGGTCTTGCTCATTTCTTGTCCCATTTCCCTTTGTTCCTTGCATTACCTTTCTAGTTTGGCTTAGTTTCGAATCTGCGCTTTGACTACCCATAGCAATTCCTTAACTTTCAAATGGCCTCCTCCAATGATCTAGGCTTATCAAACTTAATCTTATCTTTTAATGCAACTGGAAATCTCCTAAGGAATCTTTGAATCTTGGCCTTCTCTTCCATGAGATAAGACACATACCTCAGTAACTCTAAGGACTTGCTAGTGTACTCATCATCTATCATTGATCCCATCTTTAGCTCGTAAAATTCTTTTTCCCTTTCATCAAAGTATCTCTTAAACAAATACGTCTTCTTGAATAGTTGCTCAAACTCACTAAAATTCAAATCGTCCTCATGAATACATATGATATTATTCACATCTTCTCACCAAATGTATGTTTTACCTTTAAGACTGAATGTAGTTAGTCTAGCTTTCATGTTCTCTGAATATTCATGCAACTTGAAGAATTTCCTCATGGAAAGAAACTATTACTCTACATCATGTGGTTTCTTCATTTGTCCATCAAAAGTAGTTGGATTTTATTTCTTAAACTCATATGGCAAGTATCCACTATCATTCCTCTTCTAAGGATGATAATGATATCGATGATAGTGATTATCTGAATCAGAAATAGAATAATATCTATGTCTATCCCTTCTACTCTCTGGAGAATCCAAAAATCTACCATCTCTGACTATGTCACCACCGTTTGACTTGTGGCCACCATGCGACGCACTACCATATGCCCCATCAGTTTGTTCCTCCTGCTCATAGCTGATTCAATGTGGTCCTTGTCACTGCAAATCTGAAAACTCTGAAGTATCATTGCATTTACATTTACCTCTCATTATTTCTCGTGTGCCTACATGATTCTGTCATTATCTACCTTACAACTCCTTATATCTTCCTTTAAGCCTCTTACTATATATGTCAAACCGGAAGAGTTCCCAACGCCATACTTCTCTTCTTATTATAGCTCAGAGATGATACCTTGTCTGCAAGATCAACAAATCAGCGTGATACATGTATAACATAATCATGACAGCATATAAATACGTAACACATAAGCATATGACCATGCAAACATCATTCTAACTAGGGTCCAGTCATCAATGCATGACCTTAACAACAACACACCATGACTTCATGGATGACAACAACCACTACATCAGTGTACAGGTGACCAGATGAAAACATGAACATGAGTAAGCAATGTGTAACCAACCACACACATGCATAACACACATGTAGTCAAGCATAAATGAACGATAATTGAAACCAAACCTACAAGAATGATATTGCATGTAACCAAACATACAATAATGCAACCAAACATATAAGAATGTAACCAAGCAACATATGGCAACATGTAAGCGACATATAACACCCTATAACCAGTGATATATTCATGACAATGCACTCCACAATAACAACATCAAGTTCCTCATAACGACTTCACTACAACCATGACCAACATTATGCAAATGCAACAAGCACATGGAATGCAAGTGTAAGATACACACTTGAAACATACATGCATGCATGACCAACACACATCCCATAAAGTCTGAGGGGTGAACCATGATCTCATACCACTTTGTAACACCCTCCTCCCACATCTACTTAAGCAACCGATCATCTGGGGTAAACAAGAATGAGAGGCCACTGTGATATGATTCAATCACCTAAGTCACATTAAGGAAGTGGATCTGATGGAAACACACCATACAAACATTCAAGGTGAGCATTAGAACCCTCGGGAACCAATCCAACCTTTTAGGCAGCTAGCCCCTGGGTCCCACTAAAATTTTGGACAACTTGACCTCTGGATGCTCTCATGTTATGGCCATGCAAGCATCTAGGGACCTCTGGATGCTCTCACAAGCTTGCAAGCTAGTGTCCAGGGACTCTTTTTTCCAATGCTATGCCAATTTCTTGGGATTTGAACCTCTTTTTCAGGCCCATAGCCTAAGTCACTACCCATAATTGAATCATGTCTCCAAGACAGTAAAATAACAAGGAATTGATGGTATAAATGCAAGCACTTGAATGAGACCTTTACTAGACCCCTACTAGCCATGGCTGACATTTCATCAAACATATCACGAATATGTAATCTACAAGAGTAAATAATAGATATGAGCATAGCGGTATCATACTTAGTTCAGAATCGCTAAGAAACATTGATGCCTCAACACACCAACTACCATTTCATCCATTAGGTCATAGATACATTGATAATTCATTTACAGATCAAAACATGATGAGAGACATATTTAGCTATTGTCATAAAACATATAAATAATCAACATAATACAATAGAAATATTAATGAAATCACAACCATACAAACCACATATAATCCAGTATAATATTCATAAAATTACAAGGAGGAATAACCTCATATTGATGATGAAAAATCCAAACTCGGGATGAGACTTCCACATTCCACCCGACTGTAGAATGATTGAGCGAAATCTCTTTTCAGCCATTTTCCACATGCCATATTCCAAACATGAATGTGGGATCTCATAGAACACATCAATCAAAACTCATCTAGGGCTTCCAGAGGCCATCCACCTCAACCCATCAAACAATGGTTCCACCTTATAGTAGGACCTCACCAAAACATCACAAAATTGGTCTCTATTCCAATCGTTTAGGACTCTAGAGTGTTTCTTCCAACCAAGACTCCAAGATTAGTAAATCAACCCACCAGTGTTGCTGGGCTCCAGAGCATTTTTCCAATCAAGCCTCTAGGACTAGTAACTCAACCCACCAATGGCTCTAGAGTGTTTGTCCAACCAAGGCTATAGGACTAGTAACTAAACCCAAGTTGTTATAGGCCTCCACAGCGTTTGTCCAACCAAGGCTCTAGGAAATAGTAACTCAACCCAAGTTAAGGGAACATGAGAACCAACTAAAAAAAAAACAAGGAAATCAACTCACAATCTCCATTGCTATCTAGGAAATGGAAAGGTTGGGTAATCCTCTGTCAATCCAAACAATCATCCATGTCAGTGAGAGATCATGACCAATAATCCACATGCATATGCCATGCAGACCAAAACTAGTGAGGAAAACATACTTGCAACTCGGTACCTAAGCGAAATCTCATTGTAGTTGCTAATTTTGATGTCCTATTGTGCTTTTTTGCTTCTCCTTTGCCTTCTTGCTCCAAAAATCCAAGTATGCCACACCCTCCAAGATTGCTCCAATAAAACTCTAAGTCTCTAATAATATGAGAGAGAGGGGGACTAATGAGAGAGCTCCAAAACTGAAGTGACAAAAGGTTACCAACTGATCCTAATAGACCTTTTTATGAATGAGGGCTTTATTTTCTTCATTTTCCATTATTTTCCTTCATATTCCTCCTCTCATGCAAGTTTTTACCTTTAACCTCCATTTTCTCTTAATTTCCATTATTTCCATAAATAAATGTGTCAAAATTTTCATTTGTCTTTCCAAAGCCTTATCCATTTCCATAGCCATGAGAGAATCACAAGTAATCCCCATCACTAGAATTTTTCCCAACATTCAACTTGGAATAAGTGTCACATCAACCATGGTTATTATTTTTCCTTTATTAACTTTTATTACATGGAATTTTCACCAGGGTTGTTACACCTACCATCCACCTAATAATTATTAAGAATTAAATTAAATTTCTAGAAGTCCTCTTACACAATAAACACACCTATCAGTATAATAATTATAAGTTATTTAAAATAATAATTATTATTAATGATAAAACAAATTACTAGATAAGTTAAACATATATACATTTAAAAAAATATTTAACAAGATTCTTAACCATGGAAATTCAACTTTATCATGGAAATTCTTAATTTAGAAATAAACTTTGTTATAAATATCGTGGATTATAAGTACCACATGCCTAAAAAACATAACTCATTTCATATGACCCTTATTCATATGACAATTTTTTAATTAATGTAGTTAATTAAAAAGACAAAAAACAATAACTACTTTCAAAATAAATATCAACCTTTGATTTTGATTTGGGTACACTGTATACTACTAAAAACATGCAAAATATTTTATGAAATTAAATCTTTAAGATCCACCTAATAATTATTAATAATTAAATGAAAATTTTAATAACTTATTACAAAATAAACATACCAATTAACATAAATATTCTAAAATATTTTTTAGAAATTACATTAACCTACAATCTTACTTAATAATAAAATAAAAACTTTAAAAATAATTAAAATAATTTTTTTATCTAAAATAAACATATTTACTTGGAAATTCACCTACAACCCAAACACAAATCAGTACCTAATGCTATCTTCGGCTTCAAACACTGAATCCATGATGTTCGGCCATCCTTATTATCCCTACCGCAATGCAAGTAATAACGTATTTGATTCGTGTACGCAATGCAAGTAATCACGTATTTGATTCATGTCGACTTTTAAATAGTTTGACAGTTAGACTAAAAATTAAACAAGATTTTAGCAAAGTTAACATTAATGTATTTAGTTTATTTTTATTTATTAATAATTCAATTTATTTATTTGCATTTTTATTGGTTAAGAACAATAGAGTTTTATTGTGTCATCATTGTACTTGGTACTATGGCTGCCAACTAAGGGTTAAATTTGACGGGTCCTCTTAATTGTCTGGAAATTCTTTTATGACCGTTTTATATTTAAACTGCCCTTCACATAACTTTGACTTTTAACATTTATTTTTACAGGTTTCATATAACTTCTGCAAATTATATTCATATTTTCTCTCACATCAAAATAGAATGAATGTAGACATTGTTGCAACTTTAAGATATAGCCACTGTAAAATTATTGCTCCAATTTTCTCACATTGCATGTCATGAGCATTAATACTTTCACTAAGCTATAGATGTCTTCTATGGAAAAAAAAATCTCTAACCTGAAAACATATACAAATACAAATTTGGAAAAGTCAAGTACAATATTTTAATATGCAATAACAAAACATGTTCTAAATTAAAGCTTTTAAGATAGAGAAATGATAAGATTATGATTAGTTTTGTATGGAAGTTTAATTGGTAAAAGTTGTATCATGAGGTATGAAGTGTTTTACAGACTACTAAATTCAAAATTTTACAAATTATAAAATTCAAGATGTGAATCTCCTTAATTAAGTAACAAAAATAAAAAATTAAACTCCATAATAATAAAGTAATCTTAAAAATCAAATTTAGTTTTATTTAACATATATATATGCACCTAAATCTGTCAATTTTTTTTTATCTTACAACCATTCAACTATTAAAATAATAAGAAAATCACTGATAATTATTTCCAAATAGAGATCTAACAAATCATTATGACAAAAATGAAAGTGATGGAAAGAAAATATAAAATCCAATAAATTAATTCAAGTAACTAAATGGTGTGGTCCAATAAATTAATTCAAATAATTAAACTCTGTGAATTTCAAATGAATTTTATAAATTCACTTGAGTTTGATCGTTATATTCAGAAACAATCATTCAAAGATGAGAGTAAAGCGATATAAAAATTGTTTATTTTGAGAGAAGTTTTTTTTCCTATGATCTTAATTTTAGATAGATATAACTAAAATATATTTATAAAATACTGAGGAAAAATGTACTCTCGTTTTTCTTAACACCACTGATCTGAGTAGAATCATGATCTCATTATTTTTCACATTATAAAGAGGCATACAGAAAACACAAGTAATCCTGGTCCAACAACCCCTCATAGAATAATCAGGTTTTGCGAAGGCTTTCCTGCAATGTCAATGTTTATTCATGTGGGAGAAATCATAGCACTCAAACCCAGATAATAAGAACTTCAGGACCAACAACCTCTCATGGAATAATCAGGTTTTGCGAAGGCTTTCCTGCAGTGTCAATGTTTATTCAACCTCTCATAGAATAATCAGGTTTTGCGAAGGTTTTCCTGCAGTGTCAATGTTTATTCATGTTGGAGAAATCACAGCACTCAAACCCAGATAATAAGAACTTCAACCAGAAAGACAAACCAATCTGAAATTAAAAAGATTAGGAAATTGATTTTGGGAATTACTGGCCTTGGCAAAGAGTGGCGAGAAAAGGCATGTCTCTAACCGAGCTCTGCAATTTCCTAATAAGGCTTCACCAACTTCTTGCATTGTAAGATTACAGTAAGAACTTCAGGACCAGCAAACCCTCATAGAATAATCAGGTTTTGCGAAGATTTTCCTGCAATGTCAATGGTTATTCATGTTGAAGAAATCACAACACTCAAATTCAGATAATAAGAACTTCAACCAGAAAGACAAACCAATCTGAAATTAAAAAAAAATAAGAAATTGATTTTGGGAATTACTGGCCTTGGCAAATAGTGGCGAGAAAAGGCATGTCTCTAACCGAGCTCTGCAATTTCCTAATAAGGCTTCACCAGCTTCTTGCATTGTAAGATTACAGAGGCTCATGAGAACTATTGACAAACATTGTTTGCACTATTCCAGAGACAAATCACAAAACCATATTGGCATTGCGCAAAACCATTATATGCAGATACTTCGGTGGCCTCCGGTATTTGTACAGACCGAGAAGTCCAAACCCTATATTCGGATGCAGGGGTGGATATTTCTTATCTCGTGGATGCTTCAGACTACGAGTTCGGCATTCCCTTGAGCACCACTTTGGATTTTCCCTGAGCACCACTGTGTACTTGAAGGACGAAGTTTGTCTATCTCGATTCTCCGCAAGAAATATCTGATGGTTCGTTGGCAAATTGGAAACTGAAATACCTTGGCAAAAGTTGGGACTTTGAGGACAGCTTTGAAAGTTAAGAGCAGTTCCCACTGTACTAATATCTCGGGACAGAGAGGCAGGTGCAGGATTATTTTAACAGAGATATTTCATCTAACGTCATTTGCTAATGACTGAGAGAGCCACCGCCGTTTATTGTGCAGGCCGACTGCAAATCAGTCCAAGTTCAGTGAGTAGAGGCACGCGCTGCATAAGAGAACGAAATAATTGATTTGAAAGTGTCTATTTAGGTCCACATCAAGGGAATAGTTAAATTGAAAATCATTCAAAGGATGGCATCTTGCCACGTAACCTTTTAACAAATTCTGGAAAGAACGTCCATTCTACAAACGACAATGTTTACGTGGCACACTGTACGGATTGTTAAAAATGGCACTCTAATTATATGGCTGAATTGCAACCATTTATTTTAATGTCTTTCCATCACCTAAAACATGGATATATGACCTATTTGGTGTGAATCATTAATCTTTAAAAAACTAGTACCCAATATTTGTATTATAAAGTAATTATCTATAGATTAAATTTAATTTAAGTTTACATCCATAATTAAAACCTAATTGTAAAACATGATAATGCCATATAATAAAAATAACGACAATTAATTCAATATTTTAGGTGTGTATAGATATATGGTAAATTGATTAATAAAATTAAAAATCAATTAATATAAAAAAATAATATAAATAGGATAAAAATTAAAGGATACCAAATATTATATATGCTATATCAGCACGTAAGGATATCAAATAAGCATAATTATATGTTACTATTTTCAATGTGAATATGAAGAATTAATAATGTTGAATATATTATTTTTCAATTACTATCTTTATTAATATATATGGTTTTATCATATTGTTGGTTTAATTTCGTATATAAAATTTTATGGAGTAATATTAGTTAGTGAAATTCATTGTCATCCATATAAAACATGGTATAAAGTAATATTAATATCTTTTTTAATATTCAACTATTTTTTTTACACTAGCTTATTGAATCAAACTCATATTGTCATTATAGTTTAATCTTATTTGCTTTTAGTATGCTTTCAACGGTTACTCACCTTTTAGTATTGACATTCACATTGGGTTTAATTATCCGGTTAAATTTTCTATTCATCATAATTGTTATGCTTCATTTAAGAGAAGTCCCATTTATGTTTCTTAATATCAAAGATTAATAACAAATAATATATAAGAGGTTGTGAAAGAAAATTTTTTGCTTCATTAAATCATAAATCTTTACAGTAGGAAACAACCTACAACAATCCATTTATGGAAGGATACATGCATATTCACTTGCCTGTTCAATGTTGTAACCTCCAAAAGAGAAATGGTCTAATACAATAATAATATTTAACATTTCATAAATAAATCCTTATGTTTAGTACCATAACAATATTTAACATTTCATAAATAAGTCTCTATCCATTATTTGTAATTATTTAGCAAACTTTAACCCTAGCCACCGGTGACATCTATTTATAAGTAAAATCTAAATTGACCTGATTTTAAAACTTAACACTAATTTGAATTCAATATCTTTACTTTAATTTAGTTATATTTAACCTAATTTTTGTTAGATAACATCTATATGATAATGCTCACAAATTTTGGATAAGAATAGTTTATTTCATATTTGTTGTGAAATTTTTAAGCAATTTTGTTTAAATTTTTGAAATATTTTTTCAAATCATATATGTAATTTGTAAATTTTAAATGTTTTAAGAAATTTAGACATTAAATTTTATTATACATTTATATATCATATATTAATTTAAAGTAAATTATTTTAGAACTAATACAATGTTATATATTTGTATATAAGAGTATTTTGATTTGTATAACAATTTTTTTGAGATAGTATAAATAAAATAACACAAAAATCTTAAATTATAATATTTTTTCAATATTATTTTTATTTTATTCAATTTATTCATTTTTTCATACTAAAATTTATTAATTTTCATAAATTTTGAAGTGCTATTGGAGAATTAATATTATATTGTTAAAAACAATTCAAGCTAAAGTTTCATATCTTTAGAAGCTATATAATACTATCACTAATATTTATCTAAAAGTAAATTAGTACAAGTTTCCAAATTTAAATTCTATACATTAACCTAAGTTAAATGAAATTTTGTATTTACTAAATATACTATTCTTATTTTTTTAATATTATTTTTTTTATATAAAAAAATATAATCTAAACAAATTTTTGAGATAAAATTACTTAATCTCATTTTTACTTATATTAACTGGCTATAATTTTAATGATTCATGACGAAAGTAATTATGTTTCAACATGGTTTGGAACACTTTGATCTCACATAGTTTTAATGGTTGCTACATAGATCCGACATTCTCTTATTTCATATTGAAATTATCCAAAGGATTGAGCATGACTAATTGTTATAATGTTTATATGTCTTAGGCATGTGAGGCTTGATTTTTGCACAGTCATAAACTTGTATTATGTCATTTAATTTACATTGCATTTTGATATAAGAGTTAATAACTTCTAATGATAAAATAAATTTAAAA
>APFE030153829.1:130448-148776 GCA_000404065.3 Pinus taeda
CGTAGCACATAATTAATTATTTATTTGTTTCAAATGATTTTGTCATTTATTTTTATTTTAACATTTTTTATTTTTATCATTGTTCGAGACAGCTTTCCATTTTCATTTTAACATTATTTTATTTTTATCCATATTTCGAACATTTTTCTTCTAATTGAGAATGAAATGGTCAAAAGGGCAAGGAGCGAGCAAAAGGTGATATGCTTATATACCTCCGACAAATCCATAAATAATGTCTTGATGGAGTGGAGTGATAGCATATACATTATTTATATTTCAAAATTTGAATTCGATTACTTGCAATTTGTAAAGTTCACTGCTGGCATGTATGGAGATTATTTACCATGGAAATCATCGAAGATGCTAAGGCAGAGATGCAGGGATGTCTTTGTTAAATTTCTGTGATCACGAAATTATAAGATTTTGGGCACGTATTTTTGCTTTCGAAAAAGAAATAGATGATAAGGATGAGCAACTCAGTAAAATTTATTTTTTATTAAACTTTATTTATGCAAGGTTAAAGGTGCCGAGGCCTTCATGCATGGTTATAATGGACGAAGATGGAAATTTAATAACAGAGAAGGGAAAATAAATAGTAAAATTATTATGGGAAGAACATCAAAATGGTAAAGCAAAAGAATTGATGCAACAAGTCGGAAGCATATTTTGGTGGAATTGAAACAATTCTTAGATTTTGATATAGATTGTTAGATTTTGATGTAGTTGGTTAGGGTTGCCTTCCCAAGGAGAACACACACCTTGATCTAATAATGCCATTCTTTGAAAAGTTCTATTGAACAACTTCCAATGCGGAGGTACCATTCATTTTAAGTTATTAAAATTAATAGCTATTGGTTTATAGCATGTAATTATATTTTTCCAACCTTCTTTTTTACCGGTGACTATTATGTGTATTTGATTACACCAATTTTATTGGTATAAAAAGTCCAATTGGTCTTAATAAAAGACATTTTATCTTTGATATTATTCATATTTATTTTTATTTTAAATACTTGTATTTCAAAAAAAAAATTGTGTATTACATTTTTTTCTTACTAAATTTAATTTGTTATTTTTAAGTTTGTAAATTTTATTTCTTAAATATTCTTAAAATAAAAAACTATATTTAATTATTTAATAATAATGTATATTGATAAATAAAAAAAATATTTACATGGTTTAATAATGTAATATTGAAAATTATAAAAAATTTAATGTTTTTTTTTAAATAAGGTCATATTATTTTTTATATGCATTAGCCTTTTTAATGTAAAGAATTAAACATAGTTTTCTTGTTGTGATATGTAAAAGCTATATATGAATTTTTTTTCTTTCAATATTTTATACAAAAATTTTATAAATTGATTTAAAATGGAAATATTTATTATAGCAATACTAAAATGATTTTTGTTGTCTGTTTTTTTGTGTTAAACTCCATATTAAATACGAAAATAATCACACAACTCTCTGATATTAGCTATAAAAAATCATTTTAAATAATAAAAATAATTAATAGACCATGTTAATAGCTTTAGTATGAATTCAATATATAATTATATAAAATAACAATTCTGCATTTAATTAAGCAATAAATATAAAGTAATGACACTTATTAAATAAAATGAAATTATTTTAAATATAATATAACATAGTACAATCTAATTCTATATAAAATAGAGTCAATTAAATAAAATGAAATTATCATATAAATATAATACACCATGGTACTAATTATGGTGGACAGGATGAGGTTTAGAGCTTTGAGCCCATCACCCTCGAGCTCATAATTCGTTATTAAATGGTGTTTCTTTATTAAATGGTGTTGGTGCATGACTGGTGATTTTCATACATGAGCATGGAAATATATAGTTGGTGAGGTTCATTCTCTATCACAACAAATGCTAGTGAGAATGTGAAGAGAGGGCGAGCACCAAGGGGAAGACCTCAACCTTTTAGAGTTTCTTGTATTAGAGGTTGATAGGGGTTTTAGCCCTGGTTTGGAAGGATTTGGTGTTTTGCTTGAGGCGTTGTGATAATCCATGAACTTATGTCTTTTGGTGTGTGGAGGTGGTGATGGATTTTGGAGTTTGGGCATGTTGGGTGGTGGAGGTTGGTTCTTCTTAGTTATGGAAAATTCACAGAGACTGTAAACTAATTCTACTTGTTCTAGTATCTTTTCAAATCTTTGTAGGAGTCTTGCAGTACTTGTTTATTAATTTAGGTTGTAAGGGTCGCTTGTCTCATTTGCTTCACATCAATGGAACTATGAAGTTTGGGAATTTTGATGAGTCTTATGAGGTTGTTTGGTGTTGAGGTCTATTTAAATTCATCGTTGTTGGTAGTAGCTTTAGCTTGTTAACTTGAAGGATTGATTGAGTAGGTGTATTTGAGTATCGAAGTTGGCATTGTGGGTGGGATTGGGAATTTGGTCTCGTTTTGTTAAGTTGTTGGTGTTTCACACACTTGGGCTGGTGTTTGTCGCATCCAATGGTTGAGGGAGAAAAGGCTGTGGACAATGAATTTTTGACCTCTGCCTTCTCTAGTGGATTTTCAGTTAATCTTCAAATATGTTTGGTGTGACCATGACGAGATTGTTTGCTAGTACCCAACTTATTTGAGGGGGGTTTGGGTTGGTCTATGTGCTCATTTGCATGTAGGGGAAATCCCCACAAGGAATTTGGTCTGTCCCCTGGTGAATTGTCAATGCCACCAAGGCATTGGTAGAGGTGTAGGAGGGGTGGTTGTGGTAGAGCCCAACTTGGTCAGAGAGTGCAAAGGCTCTTTTCCCATGACTCTGTGGTGACATACTTCAATGCGATTTTGTCAAAAAAGCGCGAGGAAATCAATGATGTTGAGATAAAAGATGGGGAGGATATGCAACCTATGTTTGTTTATGAACAACTTAAGGACTTGACACCATGGGTGTTAGACCATGCGCACACCCGGGATAGAAAGAAGAAGTATGTAAACTCAATAGTGTTTCATTGGAAAATGAAGGCATTGTTGGGGCCTGGTTCTGAGTGATAAACATGTAGATAAATACAACATCTTCACCTATCTAGAGGATGTCAAACAAAAATTGAAAAATTTGAGGTTTTGCATTGACAAAATTGATGCTTGTCTCATGCATGTGGAATTCGTGTTCCTTGTGAATCTGATGGTGGGGAGGCAAAGATCCCCCTGGTTCAAGTGCGAAGGTTATGACAACTGTGTCTTCTTCAAACAATGAAAAATGACATGGAATGGTAGGAAATTGTTGATGGTTCTATCATGAAGCTCTTGTTTTTGTCACTGGAAGGATCTTAGTGGTATTTCTAGTCTTTGAATTACGATGACATAGTAGAGTCACAGTCATATGCTTTTTCATTAGGTGTGTATTTCTTCTTCAATATTTGGAGTCTGTTGCTTTCTCGAGTATTATAAACACCAATCTTCTTACAACTGAGGTTCCTTGCATGGTGGTGGTATGTTTGCTTTTTACTGAGATTTTTTGGGTGGTGGTGGTCTGTTGTTTCGTGGGCATCCGATGGTGTCTTCTTTTGAGTGGGATGTTGATTTCAGTTAGTCCCTTGGGGGCTTGCTTTTGTGGCTCATGGGTTGACCCTTGTGGCTCTTCAAGGTGCTAGTATAACACAACCTATTTTAGTTTATACAATGTGGTTTTGTCGTGGTTTTAATGTGTCTTTGCTTAGGAGAGGGGCTAGGTCTCACAATGCCCAAATATAATGTTTATTTGTATATAGGTAATGTTCAGTGGCTCATAAAATCCACATAAGTTGAGGTTTGAACCTTTTAGAACTCCCTATACACGAGTATTATTATCCATGTATTGCAATTCTCTTGAATAATAAAATGTTTTTAAATATAAAATAAACAAAAACAATATTTAAATTATTTCAAGAGAGCATAAAAATAATTTAACACAATGGTGTAACATAAAGTTAATTCAATAAAATATAACGAGCATAAATATATATTATTATATAAAACAAAATTCATTATAAATGGAAGTTAATTGTATTAAATTAAATTATCATATAAATATAATATAACAAGGTACTAAAAACTAAACATAATAAATATATTGAATAGAATAGTATTTAAATTAATTTAACATTGTATAATGACAATTTAATGCAATAAATTATAGCATAAAGCAATACAATTATAATTTATTATATGACTTACATAACATAAATTAATTAAAAAGTAAAATTATTGTGATCAGAAGTCAAATTAAAGTACTGTACATAATCATGGTTGAAAATTGAAGTTGTTAATGCCCTTCCAAAGTAGTTTAACTTGTCCAATACCGTGTTTTAACTTGTCATATAAAGATATATAGTTTATTTTTATTTTTATCTTAGTTTAAAAAAATAAAAAAATATACAGTTTATTTTAATGCAAATGAAAATTAAAATAGTATGTTTATCAAATTTAAAAGAAATATTATTTTTGAAATATTGATAAGAGAACTTTTCAATAGTTCTTATTATTTTTATAGTTTTTTTCCTATATATTATGACCATTAAAAATTAACAATTTTCCCCCTATCATAATAGTTAAAAAAATAAAAGTTATTTTTTTAAGAGCCTATGCATGTATTATTTATTTATTGAAATTTTGCATCTTAGTGGTAGATACTGAAGATTAAAATATTTGGTTGTTGTGAATCCTCTTACTTTTCAAAAGGAGAAACAATTTGAACTAGAATCAACTCCTCATCCTCTCACTATTTGGATTTACATATGGTACCTACGAATTTTCCATGGCCCCAACTACGAAAATTGTATGCTTCGCTTGCTTGCATTTACCACCTACTCTACTTTCTTGCATTAATGAATAACACCTACATGATTTCTTTATGTCTACTCAATATGAAAACACAATAGTGGACATCATGGATCAAAATTAGTTTCAACACAAGTTTAAATTTGAATGGACATTGATTAACCATTATTTTCATGTGGAAGTGGCATATACAAAATGTTTTATACAAACATGCAACTATTATACAAAAGTATTGAAAAACCTCCAATTTCATAAGATCATCATCATAACATACTTAATAAATAACTTAATAACTAGTTAATATTTTATTGGCTACACATGGGTGGAATCATTGTAAGATCCCTATCTATAATGTAGCCTAGAATAGAAAGCACATTATTCAAAAGCATTTCTTTGGAGAATATAGTATGGGCACAATGCTTTATTTTGGATGACGCATGGAAGTAGCTCCCAACATGGAGGAATTGAGAAGACTTACAACTAGTAAGAGAAAA
The DNA here is from genome assembly GCA_000404065.3 of Pinus taeda. Lineage (NCBI taxonomy): Eukaryota > Viridiplantae > Streptophyta > Pinopsida > Pinales > Pinaceae > Pinus > Pinus taeda. The sequence continues at coordinate 135,734 of APFE030153829.1, forward strand.
TTATCATGCTAAATCATAACAAAAGATATCTTGAATAGTACTAGATAAATTCCAACATACTAATTCAATGGAGATCTTGGATGCCCAAAGAACACTAGCTTCCCCTACTAGTTGAGCTTGACTAGGAGAGCTTCTAGCAGGAGATAACAACACAAAAGATAAAGGTTTAGAAGGGCCCATACAAGGCTTTGTTGGGGCTAAGGGCTAAGGCTTTCCCCAATCTCAAGAATACTACCACCTAATAGTAAGACACATAGAATTACCAAAGCAAGAATTATGGCTAAAACATTGGACACATAATTTATGGCCAAAAATACCCTTTCTTATTTGGCTGCTAACTCAGGGTAAAATATTAACTCGGGATAGCATAATCTGGAAAAAAATTCAAGGGCCTTGATTATTTCCTTCGAGCTTTAAAGAAGAGAAAATGGCTAAACTTATTTGCAGTTTTTCTAACAACATAGACATTTTTGCTTTTTTTCGAGCAAAATTTATGGTCAATTTTAATTGAAATTTGGTAGAATTAAGTTTTGAATCCTAAAATTCAGTGATGTAACTGGACAAAAATAAGTGTCTCAAAGGTTTTTGAGGGTGTTGAATCCTTTTATACATTCAAGTTTTTTTTTATTATTTTTTTTTAACTTAATGGTGTTGTCACTTTCAGACAATTAGATCACAACAAAATACGTTTAATTGGGAAAATAGAATTATGTAGATCCATTGTCTATATCAATCCCATCATGAATCGAGCATGGAAACATTTCCCATGTTTTTTTTATAGGAGTTTTGGAAGGAAAGGAATAGTGAAATTTTGAAAAATGAGTGCATAGAATTAGGTATAGTCCGTGACAAGATTAAACAAGGCATCCATGAAACAATGTTAATCACCTCATTAACTGAATAACGCTGACAATGTCCACCCTAGAAAGCATCCATACTAAATTCTTTGGATATCAAATAATACTATGTACTCCAGGCGTTGATTAAGAAAGCTCCTGAGGGAAACATCACAAACAAATTGGAACCAGAGGAAATTTTAGGGGCTAATATTCATATATGGGCTAATTTTCCATGCTTTTTCCAAAAAAAAGATTCACTAATTTCCATTTTTTCTAAAAATGATTTGCCCAAATTTTAGAGTATACAATTATTTTACCTTAAAAATCACCAAAATTTTATATATAGACTATATAAAATTATTAAAAGTTTGAATATTTTTACAAAAATATCACTAAACATTTTAGAGATGGCATATTATGGACTTGTGAGATTCACCAAGGTTTCTAAACTTTAAGAAAAAATTTCATCCTTGAAATTTTCCCTCATTGGAACTTCCACCTACTAGCTTCATAAAGCTAAATTTTGATGTTTCCTCAAGGGAAACCCAAGGTCAGCATGCTTTGGAGGCACTTTTTGAAATGACAAGGATGACTTATTAAGGATATTTGTAATTATAATACATATAGAAAGTGTTGTTGTTGTGACAAACACCCTCCAAAATGTTTCTCACACTCAAATTTGGAGCCTACTGAGGATCTTATGATCTATCGTTCATGGCCACTTCATGGTCAACTGATGCTTTATTAAGTTTTTAGTATTCTTCTTACATTGTAAGTGTCAAATTCACTTGTTCACACATGTTTTGTCTTCAATGAATTAGCAAACACATATCTTTTTATGCAAACTTAGATATGCAATTGGCAGTTCTTGAACGTAAGGCTTGCATAATCACTAATGATAGTGATTTCACAATCCATAAGTTCATTGTACTATGAAACACATGTAGACAGTTAGTGCATGCTCTCCATTGACAATCTTCCTCACTTCAATAGCATTTGTACTTCTGTTTCGATTATTTTTCCCAACTATCAGTTTGGCACACCTTTGTTTTTGCACATGTCACTTTCATGTTCTTGAATATCTATTTTGCTTGCTTTCACTTTAAGAAGTATTTTTTTCATGTTATGCTTACTCTGGCACATGCCACTTTCACTTTCTTTAGCCTCTGCGAGTGTCTTTTTCACCTTTCTCTTACTTTCAAAAGTGTCTCCTTGTGGTTACAAACGTGTCGCATTTAGTCAAAGGGAGTCAATTTTACATCCTTAAGGAAAATTCTGATGCATTCTCCCACACTGTTGTGTTCTATCTATCATAAGTACATGCATTACACACATTCCCTAAGTCTTGAGCATTGTTTCACTAGTGTCATCACTTGTGTCACAAAGTGTCGCTCTTAGAGGTAAGTGTTGTTCTATTGTCATTTCAATGAGGACATGTTGATAAATTCTTCATTGTTATGTGGCTAATCACATATAAGTGTGTGATCATGTTCAAGTCATGTTATGGTCCCATATTTCTGATCTCTGGTCCCAATCATAGTCATTATTCAAAGATGATCCTTCCACGATCAACCTCCCTCTTGTCTACCCCCCTCAACTGCGCATAGCGTAGTATTAGGCCTCAGTCAACATGTCCTGACTCAATCACTGCCTCCAAGCACTATGCATTTTGTAGTCACAGTGATCAGTGAGCCTCCTACTCTTGGAAATTATGTAATTTTATTCTCTAGTTAGTCTCCCTTAATTTATTGCACAATTTTAGACAACAATCTATCTCTCTGTCTCTTTGAACTACACAATTATGCAATCCAGTGGCCTAACCTTTCTCTTGAATTGTGAATTGCATAGTCATAGTGGGAAAGATATTCTCATCATGTCACTTCCTCCATTATCTACGCAACCTTCATCCATAGTCCTCCCTGCACTACGCATTTCATAATCAGAGTGAGCAAGAATTCATTAGTCTCTCACTCACTTTCCCAACTGTGTAGTATTGTGCCTCCTTGTCTCGCAGAATTGTGCATTGTTAAGTTTTAGTGAGCAAGACCTCATTGTTGTCTCCTTAACTCCCTCAACTGCGCAATATTCCTACTCTGACCCATAGATATTGTACATTGTGTATCTAACAATTGTGGTGAAAATTTCCATGTAATAAAATTTAATAAAGGAAAAATAGTCACCACGGTTATGGGGCGCTTATTCCAAGATGAATGTTGGGAAAAACATCCTAGTGTTAGCGTTAATTTAGTTTATTATGGCTAAGGAAATTGGCGAAGGAAATGGAAAAGGCTTTGGAGAGGAAAAGTGGCATTAATTGGCATTTTATTTATGAAGATAATGGAAATTAGGAGAAAACGAAGGTGAAAGGTCACAGGTTGCATGTGAGGAGGAAAATGAAGGAAAATAATGGAAAATGAAGGAAAATATGGCCTCATTAATAAGAAGGCTTTTGAGGATCAATGGGTACCTTTTGTCGCTTCAATTTTGGAGCTCTTTCGCTATTCTCTCTCTCTCACTCTCTCAGTCTTGGACACTTAGAGTTTTCTTGGAGCACTTCAACATTGGATCAAGAAAAGAAAAGAAGGAAATAGGAAACAAAGATTAAGAAAGGAAGAGTAGGATCAAGCAGCTACATCGAGATAATTTGTAGGTATCAAGTTGCATCTATGATTTCCTTGCTAGTTTTGGCATGTATGGCTTTTCATGTTTGTTCTTGGTTCTCTTGTTGCCATTGGCATGGGTTTTGCCAGGTGTGACAATGTTTTTCAGCCTAGCCTTGCCATTTCTGGATAGCCATGGTGTGGTGGGTTCTCTTATATTTGGTTGAGCTGGATTGTCTGATGGAAACAAATCTAAATGGGGTGGTCTCAGTATTATTCAAAAGGCCTAGGAATCCTAGGATGGGATACATGGTAAAGATTGAATGTGAACACCTCAATTGAGCCTAGGAATCCCTTAGCCATTGAATGGTGGGATACATAGTAAAGCCTAGTGATAAGTACCCTTGATTGGGCCTAGGAATCCTGGGATGGGATGCATGGTAAATCCTAGATGATGGAGACCACATAGGCCTAGGAATCCCTTGACTGGTAATGGCAGGATAAATGGTAAAGCTGAGAGGTTGAGACAGACAAATTCCTTATGGTTTTAGGTGGAGATATCCGGAAGAATCCATGCTTGTTTAGAGCTTAATGATTTCGTGGAGATTGTAGTAAAACTTCGTTCTAGTGATGAGGGTGAGGTGGTGTAGCCTCAGAAAGCCCTGGTTGATTTTTTTATGAGTCCCACATTCATGCTTGGAATATGGCATGGGGATGATTGGTTGAAAGAAATATTTGGTTCAACCAATCTATGGTTGGGTGCTATGTGGAAGTCCTGAACCTAGTCGGCCTATTAATTCATTCATAACAACTATTTGTCCTTGGTATTTTATGTGTAAATTTAATGGTTCATATGTGGCACTTATGGTTGTTGTATCCTTATTATTTATGTTGATTATATGCTTGTTATGAGCTTATTTTATGACAGCGATGATGTATGGCTCTCAACATGTTCTGATTCGTAAATGAATGAACAATGAACATATGACCTAATAGATGATAATGCATCTAATGTGATAGGGCATCAATGCTTCTTATCGAATCTCTTCTAAGTATGAGACCCCTATGCTCATGTTTGTTGTTAAGAGCCGTAGAATGCATATTTGTGATACGTTTAACAAAATACCTGTCATGGCTAGTATGGGTCCAGTCAAGTCATTGATCATTTATTTGCATTAGTATCCTTGTTCCCGTGTTATTTTTCATTCTGAAAGTTTCATGAAAATCTGGGTAGTGGCATGAATCCTAGCCCTGGAAAATTGCATGGAATTTGGGGTCACTTCCATAGAACTAGTTTGAAAAGTCCATAGTTGTTGGTTTTCCTTATTATGGGAGTAACTGGGGCTATAGGGTAGTGAAAGGGCAATTTGCTTCACGGGGTAAGCACCTGGAAGGGTTGGTTGGCTCCTAGAGGTTTTGTGGCATGTGTGGAAGGTTAGATTGGTTTTGTTTTATTGGTTCAACTTCCTTAACTGTACCTAGGGAGTTGAATCACATCATAATTGCCTCGCATCACATGTTTACCCCAGTGGACCAATCAACTTGGGTAGATGTGGGAGGAAGGTGTTACAGAGTGGTATGAGAGCATGGTTCAGCCCTTGGAGTGGTGGGCAGTCCGTTGGCCATGCATTCATGTCAATTGCATATGTGTTACTTATACTTGTGGTTTATGTGCTTGTTGCACATGCATGGTGTTGTTCATGGTTGTAGTGATGTCACCATGTGAAGTGGATGGTGTTGTTTTTGGATCTTTTTGTCATGAGTGTATTCCAGTAATGCCATGGTTATGCATTGTTTATGCACGTCGATGTTTACATGTTGTTAAGCATACACTAATATGGTTGTAGTTGTCATGCATGAGGTCATGATGTGTGGTCGATATGGTCATGTATTGATGATTGGACTATGGTTAGGATGATATATATATGATGTTATGGATATGTTATACATGCATTACGCTAATTTGGTTGATCTTGTAGATGATATATCCACCTCGAACTATATCGAGGTATTTTGATTATGTTTATGTTTTGGTTTAGCTAACATGGTGTACTTGTAGGAAGAAGATCAAAGATGACTAGCAAGATGGTAGATTATAGTTCGCGGGATTCTCCTTATGGATTAGATGAGCAACATGGTGGTGGGAATTCTTCTAACTTAGCAGAAACATTGAGAAGCTTGAAGGAAGAAATAAGGAGTTGCAAGGTAGATAATGACAAAATCATGCAGGCACAGGAGAAACAAGAAGAAGTTAATACAAAAATCCTTCATAGTTTTTTAGAATTGCAGTGGCAGGGGGCACTTCGGATCAACCATGGGAAAGACGATAGGACTAATGTGGCATATGATAGTAGATCTCATGGTGGGCATAGGTATGATAGAGATGACATAGTTAGATATGGCAGGCCTTGGACAATCCAGATAGGAGAGGTGATGGACACATGTACTATTCTAGTTCTAGTTCTAACAGGAACTATGATCGTCATCATTATCATCCTTATAGGAGGCATGATAGGGGATACTTGATGGATGAGTTTAATAAAGTTAAGCCACCGAATTTTGATGGGCATTTGAAGAAGATGGAGGATTTCGAGGCTTGGTTACCTAGGATGAAGAAGTTCTTCGAGTTGCATCATTACACAAATAATATGAAGGGAAGAGTAGTTATATTTAGCTAAAAGGTACAGTGGGAATTTGGTGGGAATATGTGAAGTGGGTTAGAGAAATCATGACAAAAGAGTTGAGTTGGCATGAATTCAAGAGACTTTTCAAGAATAATTACTTGTCAAAGAGGTATTATGACATCAAAGCCAAGGAATTATATGAGCTAAAAATTGGATCGATGAAAGATGAGGAGTATATGACCAATTTCCTTAAACTATTGGGGTATGTACCATATCTTAAATATGAAAATACTAAATTTAAAAAAAGTTTGTCAGTGGATTTCCATTAATAGTTAGAGATTAGATTGAGTATGAGGAGCATAGGTCACTTGAGTAGGTTATTAGGAATTTGAAGCATTGTTATGAGTAGTCAAAACATAAGACATAATCTCAGCAAGGTTGGAAATGGAAATACAAATCTAAAGGTAAATGTAAGATGAAAATAGCAAGGCCTTAGAATGAAAAGGAGAAATAAAATGTCTCACCTTACAAGAAGTTCAACGTAACTATACAGGGACATGGGTCACAACCTCAAGGGAAATAGAATAGAGGTGATGGTACCAGACAATTGGAGTGTTGTATATGTGGTAAGGAGTATCTCAAGAGAGTTTGTTTGTAGTATCAGGGTGGTAGGCCTCATATTTATAGTGCACATGAGGCACAAACTGTTGGGGATGTTTGGTAGATCATTCCTCGCATCTATGCAACACTGGATAATAGGATGGTGGATCACAATACATCTATTATCGAGATGGATGGTAAGCTTTGTGGTCAAGTTGTTTCTATTTTTATTGACCTTGGATTTAATTATAGTTATGTTAGTCCTAAATTGGTGGATAATTGTGGTTTGAATAAATAAGCGCATCCAAAATCTTGGTTAGTACAGTTGGCTACAGGTATAAAGAAGAGAGTTGATCATTGGCTAAGAGCTTGTGCATTTGAACTGCATGGTATGCCTACATCAGCATATTTAAATGTATTTTTGTTGGGATGATATAATATGTTGTTTGGTATGAACTGTTTGTACCTTCATAGAAGTAATGTGGATTGTTATGAAAAATCCATTGAGTGCTTGGATGATAATGGAGAGAAAAGAATCTTACAGGGCAAGAAGAAGATAACATTAGTTAGAATGGTGACAACTATGTAGGTGAAGTGCATTCATAGAAATGGGTGTGTGTTATTTGCAATGCATATTTCTAGTGAAAAAAGGTAAGGAGGATGAGAATGCAAAGGTATTGAGAAGGGAACCATTCTTGCAAAAATTTCAGGATGTGTTTCTAGCAATGAATTTAGAGTTGTCTCCTCATAGAGAAGTGGAATTTTATATTGAGTTGATACCAGGGGAAGCACCAGCATCAACGGCACCTTACAGGATGAGCACTCTACAGTTAGTAGAGTTGAAGCTGCAGTTGAAGGAAATGCTTGAGAAGGAATACTAATGCTCCCGCTAGGGATACTTATGCTTTAGCACAAATGAAAGAAAACATGAATTACAAACATCCACTAAATCTTACAAATATTCATAATTCATGAATGAAGAACATGCTGGCCATGAGGCATCTGATATTAAGTAAAAGTTTCAAGACACATGTATACAATGAACACCACTAGCTCCAGTAGTGGAGCATTGAAGTCACTACTTTCTCCCCAAAAGAACTAGCTTGTCTCTCTAATGCCTTGCAGGAGGTGAAAAGTCCCTTGCATGTATAATTCGGGTGTATATATAATGAATGGGGTGAGCCTTCACCTCCCTTATGACTCTTGGACTACCCTCATGACCATTTGTCTTCTCATGAATTTTTGACTTCCTATGTGACTCTTCACATTACATAGATGACTCTTGGACTACCATTTCATGTTACATTTTCCAATGTAGAATTAAATAATCACAACTGATGTGGCACATGATGGCTCATGAAACAACATGACATTACACTGATGACATGTACTTCATGATGATATGGACATGTAAAGTCACATTTTGTTGTTGCTTTCTTTGTGTCCTCTTGAAAATATAGTTCATGTTCATCTTATTCTTCCTTATGACTTTAAGCTAAGGTGTCTTCAATGTGGTCTTGATCTTCCATCTCCTGTTATAGTATAGTGTTCCTTCGTCTTCTTGCGTGATGATCATATTATATCCTCATCCCCTTAGGTGTCTTCTAGCATGTCCTCCTTGTCCATCTCCTTATCCACCATCTTGTCATAGCATGATAGAATACCTACATCTGTAATCTGCTCATGATAAGATGACATCAGTCCAATAAACCCCTAGTCTCAGATGATACATGATGATCCACTAAATAAGAGAAAATTGGGTGACATGCTAAGGGATAGGATTAGTGACTATGAAGTTGCATAGCTAAGGTAGTCATAGGTGAAGCTTGAGCCTTGAGAGTGCACAATGTGCAGTTCAGGCTAGATTTTGCAAGCAATTGTGCAATTTTGGGAGACAATCAGCTAGGTTGATGGGTTTTGCACTATTTCAGTGAATTACACTATTGTGGAAGGCAAAGGAGGCCATGTGATTGCATAATTGTGCAAATTAGGAGCTCAACGGTTGGGCTTGAGGTCTGAGAGTGTACAATGCACAATTTAGTCCTTGTTGGATGACATGATTATGCAACTTTGGATACCAAGGCCCTAGCTTGAGCACTGAAACTGTGAAATGGCTAGGAATGGAAAGACAAGAAGCCAAGTGATTACATAGTTTTGCATTCCAGGATCTCAATATTGATTCTTGAGGACTGAGATGACATAATGCGTAGTGTTGGCTTGGCTGAAGAGAAAGATTGCATAATTCTGGGACTCAGGGGCTAGGCTTGATCACTGAGGTTCCGAATTGCCCATTTTTGGGAGGCAGAGACTGCACATTGCACAATCCCAAAAAACCAGCTTGCTTCTTGAGGACGAAGACTTCTCAGTGTGCAGTTCATGGGGGCTAGATGAGGCTCAGTGGCCCAATTAGGAGTTTTTCCAATTTTGACTAAGTGTTGGATCAGTGAGAGGAAGTTGAATAAAATCAAGGCTTGAGCATGATAACACACTTATTTCACTCCATGACATAACACGGGACACTCATCACACATGCACAACATACTTTCCTCAATGTAACAACATTGTTACAACACATTCCAACTACGACATTAAATATACACTTTGCGATGACAATGACGACACTTGTGCGACGATTCGTGAAACTTTGGAAATGAGTGTTGCACATGTCTTCATGATAAGAACAACTCATTATCATAAATATTTCCCCTTAAAGAAAACCAAAACTGCACTTTACATTATAAGCGACAATTCTCACGCAAAAAGATGACACTTACTATATGAAACTAAAAGTGCGAAAGGCACTTGCAATATGCGAAAGATGGTGAAAAAAACACATGCCAGGGCGATGATAACATGAAAACGACAATAATTAGAGGGAAATAAAGTGCAATAGACAACCGAAAACATGAAAATGATACTCGTGAAGACAAAGGTGTGTGAAGCGATAATTTACAAAACTCACCGAAATAGAAGCACAAACACAAATAGAAGTGATAAAATATCGATGTTAGTAAGCGTTGACTATCGACATGGATTGGACATTGCATAGGCACAATATTGATGGACCGTGTAATGATTTTTCAAGCTTGTGTAAAATAATGCCGTCATTCACTTGTTACCAACTGAGCATGTGTGGGAAAGTGATTTCGACACTTCCAATCCAAGAAGGGAGCTCAAAAGAATTAGCTTTTTAAGAAGTGAATACATAATGACTGATCGCAAGATCCACAGTAGGCTCAAAAATTTTGGTGTGTTTGTCACAATGACAGCACCTTCTCATATACATTCCATAATAATTTCAAGCATTTTCTATGAAAGTGGTGCCCAAAACTCCCTTCACTCCTTCTCCATGATGTCAAAATCATGATGATATTTAGAGCTGCCACCTTAAAATAAGTAAGGGTATCTTATGTTTCAAGATATGTGTGCTCAAACCTAGAAAACCTTGTTTTGAAATGATACAAATTTCTGAATACACACTGTACTTTTTAAATTTCCAGTGCCAGTGATGATAATCATGCCTTCTCTATCAAACTCTTTGATTAGAAAGATATATATGCAATAACAAATCCCTCTTTTATTTGGAAAGAAATAAAACGAAATAGGAATCGCCTTATAGTTCTCTACAAGATCACAAACCAAAATAGAAGCACATAACTCAAGCATTCATCATATATATGATTTTCTAGACACTACTGCATAAGCATCTAACACATTTTAGCTATCGTGGCACTTGGATGGTTTCTGTAACACTTGACACCTACAAAATTTCATAGAAATTTATCCTAATATTTAACAAAAGAGTTGAGCAATTACAATTGAACTTGGAATTTCCTTGTTTTAGCATCTCAAACTTGTAGCTATCAACAACTTTTTGATATCGATATGTTTTCAAATCAATGATCCTTTGTTGAAAACTATAATGGTTTTTTAACATTTGGATATCCTGCGTTTGTATTTGTTGAATGTGCTCATCGTTAGAGTGAAAACTTGGCATTGTAACTCGGAAAACACTTGGACTCACACTTGTTTGCACAAAGAAATCCTAAACCTTCCTTATATATTCAAGGAGTTTCATTATATGAGGAAAATGAGCATCGTGCACATGTCATGAAGTTCTAGGGTATTTATACCACACAAAGTAAGAGAAATCTATACAATACCCTTATATATTCAAGTACCCAAAGATTATTTCGACGTGTATTACACAATCCTAGGCATCTAGTTTGGCATGGCACGTTATGTCTTGAGCTTGGTCTCGACTTGTTAACTTATTGTAATGTTTGTTGTCTCCCTTAACTTGTGATTTGCGCTACGCTTGATGAATGAAATAAACTTGGAGATTGGGCTGATTAGTGAACCATTGGGTTAGGCTCAATAATTTTATTTATAAATAAATAATTTTATAAAAATAAATGGTCATATTTTTATAAAATTATTCTTATTTAAAACTAAAACTATTAATAAAAATAACCTAGCAACTTATATAAAAATGATTTTACCATGGAAATTTATATATGCTCAATAATCTAGCTAGGGAACTGGTTGAGTTAAAAAAATATTTGTAACATTTCTTGGACAAGAAAAAGTTACAACATATCACTAGGGAAACTAGACTAATAAAGGTTCTTAAGTTTTTTTGGTATGTTATAAAAAGATTGTCCATGCTATATAGGTTGTACAATGTAGAAAAATCATCTAGATAGTCTTTATTCTACTACCTATCAATGAATGTACCATATAATATCACTCACTATATATATGACATAATAAACAAGTAAAATACCAAAATATCATAAAAGACATGTCATAAGCTATAGGGGAATCCACCTAAATGGATTCAAGTGGATCAACTTCATCCTCCATGTTTTCTATTTTTTTTTCTAGTATGTTGATCTTCTTCACCATCTTTCTTATCTGTTTTTGTGCTTCATCTAGTTATAGAAGTATTTAGTGTTTCTCTTTTGGCCTTTCCACTAGGAATTTCACCATGAACATTTTGATCTTGCTGGTAAATTCCACCAATTGGAGGTATTTGGTTCATCTTGATTGGGTGTAACCTATAACTTGGACCCAACATCCATCCTACTCAATAATATCAACATCCGATATATATCTTATTTGACGAGCATCCTCCTTAGTTGCTTCAATTTTTGGCCTACTATGGGGAGGAATATTCTTGTAATAACATTCAATAGAGTGCTCAATATGTAGTTGAGAACTTAAAGTGGTATCTTCCATTACATTTTGTCTACCCTTGCATCCACCTATTCCTCTTCTATGAGGAATTATTTGTTCTTCACAATGCAAATTGATCCAAGTGCCAACCAATGTGGCTTACTACTTGTAGAGAAAACTATTTTTTTTCAACTAAGTGTCTCTCATGGCCTGACTTATTATTCGAGGTATTTTTCTGTAACAAGGATGAAAAAAAACGATCGAGTGAGGAAGGTGAACTAAATTCATCTAAAAATAACAATGAATCAAGCTCCTAACCTATGCATAAAAAATGACTAGGATTACAACAAGAATTCCTAACTCAAAGGTGAGAGTAGATGTTAACCAACCAAACGAAAGATTACCATGCTTTACACGTAGTGATAGGAAGTGATTGAAATCAGAGTACAAACTTACATGTTTTGACCATAGGGGAAGAACAAAAATACACAACAATTCAAGAGAGAGTCGACCCAAAAAACTTGAAAGGTTAAGTTCAGAATGAAAAATGTCAACCATAGGAAATTCACCACCTGCAAGAGAGGCTTAACCATCCAGACGATAGCTTGAGTGATGATAATGATAGGGAATCTAAAAATTGGCTTACTTGGTTTCTGACAGAGAGACAACAATTCTTGGAGACAGAGAAGCTTGAACAAAAACACAGATCTTATAAACCTTACCCCAAAGTTAGAGCCCATCAAAACCACTTGAGACTTGACCCAAAAGCATCCAAATGAGAGAAAAAAACCTTCTCTCATGGTGCTTTTATGTGCTCGTCCCTTAATTTCTCATGATTTTTGGAGTTTTGTGCCTCTCTCATTTCAGAGCAAGCACTATGCAGGGATATAATAGCAATGGCCATCGCCATTTCTAGAGGTCTCTATCTTCTTACTCATTTTCCTTATGTTACCATGAGTGCCCTTCTAGTGACCACCATATGATCTAGCTATGTTGTACCCTAAACCCTTATTTCCTCTTTCCTCTTGTATGGATCTCAATCTAATACATCACTGCCTTATTATTTCATATCCCTCTCATTATAATTACATGTCCACCTCTCATGAAGGGTTACTTATTAATATTATTAATATATTTGAGAATATAAAATTATGGAAATTCTTTTTATATTTTATATGTATACTTGTAATATAAAATCTCTA
>APFE030153829.1:150221-160820 GCA_000404065.3 Pinus taeda
AAGGGTGCTCTGGGGAAACCACAAACCGCCTGCCCCCCCGGTGACGTCATACCCACGTCACCATGACATCAACACCCACATGTCCTGCCACCACTCCATGTTGCCTCCACGTTGTCCATCCACATCCATGCCCCGCCACCGTCTCACTGCCACGTGGTCACCCATGTTAGCCGCCACATCACCCTCCTGTACCTAGACCCACCGATGACGTCATGTTGACGTCATCGCCGAAAAGCGCCAAAAGCACCAAAAGGCCTAATTTTCGCATAAAACCACACGAAAGAGCCGTTTTGTGTCGTTTTCACCACTCTTTTTAGAGCGCTCTGCATGCTTTTACGACGAATTACTGCCAAACTCCCAATTCAACCGTTTGAAGCTGCCACCACCCGCTGAATTCAAGTTGATTGCTTGCCATTGACCAATTCGACGCCCTCAGAGCTGCAAAAACCAGGTATTTGCCCCAGTAAATCTTATTTCACCCTTGTTTTCACCATTTGGTCCATTTTTCCTGCATAAAATTCTGTTGGCACCCACACTAAGCCAATTATACACCTAATTGTTGTTCAACTTTCTGGTTAACATCCTCTGCCCACAAAGCTCTACAAACCCGTGCCCTTCTACGAAATTCACCGTTAAGAAGTGATTTTAAAATCCGAGTTGCTGGCTAAGGTTCATATAGCTGCACATTGATCCCTTTTTACAGAAATCCCTCTGCAAAAACCTAGCTACTTAGCTCCAAACATTCTGGTTTCTCCACAGAGTGCCCCACAATTCATCAATCCTGTGAAAAGTCTTTTTGAACTCTGAAAACTACTCACTCCCAAGTACAAATTCAGTGTGCAGTCTTCAGCCTTTTTCACTAATCCTAAGCTCAAAGCATTAATCCATAAAAGATTTCAACATGGCTACTCCATCAGCTCTAGATGTTGCTCCTATCAATCCACCCAGTAAGGAGCTTGAATCAATGCCTTTAGTTGACAATGATTTCCTCATTCAGGATTTTGTGGGAGAGAGGAACCACTTGCAAACCTTCTGCCAGCTGAGGAATAGCCACATAAGCAACAGTGACATGTATGGCATCTGGGAGTCAAATATGCCCACCTATTTCTTGCCTTCTGTGAATATCTTTCCTGAAAACATTCACCTCTGTGCTGAGAATTATGACCAAAAACTCAGAGCTGTTAAGTCTCCATCTGGGAGCATACTTTTTCACATTACTCCTGATTCCATCAATCAGATGCTCAATTTCAAGCAAAATCAGCTGCTCTACCCTTTTTCCATAAAATATTTGCTGGATGAAGGCGCCAAGCTCTCCAGCACTGAGATTGCTACAATTGCCAAGACTTTCATGAGAGCAGACCGCCAACCTACTGGACCACCTCCTTTCCTGTATGCAGATTTCAATGAGGTAGGCAAGTTGTTGGTAGACATGATATCCTCTGTGCTGGGTTTCACAACAAGTGAACATATTGATGAAACAGTGTTAGTCCTTTTGTCTGCATATAGCCTTGGGAAGCCCCCTACTATGAAATACAACTATGCCAAGTTTATTGCAAACAAAATACATGACCAACTGGTAAAGCTGAAAAGAGAGGCAATATTCAAATATTCTTCATTTATCTACCACTTGTTCATGTACTATCAGACAGATTCCTTTCAATGCCCTATTCAGAAGCTGGATTCATAGGGTGAGAGGAGGTCTGTTATCTTTTGGTCTTCAGTTTTCCATCAAGTCCAAAACTCTCCTTATTCCTACTGTGAGTTCATTGACCAATTTGTTTATCCAGTCACATGTCTCCTAGACAGAACTTCCCCTGCCAGATTGTCAAATGACATGCAGAAAATATTACAGTTGTCCAAGAATTACAAAATTGGTGATTCGTATCTATACCAAAATCACATTGTTATTAGGATTTATGGCTGTAAGCTCTGTCCTTACAGGCTCCCAAGATATGTGCCTATGAGATTGTTTGCCTTGGAGTACTATAGGCAACTCATCAATTCTGATCTTACACACTTTCATAGTGCCAAGAAGAAAGCCAACCTGAGATTTAGAGACCGTTTAGGACCCTTTATCATGAATAAGAAAGATGGTTGGCAAGAGGCTGATCAAATACTGGGCAACAACTTAAACTTAAAAGGAGTTTCTGGTGGGTCCCTTATGACCCTGAAGGCTTTATCAGTGCTAGAAGAGTCAAATATAGGTTGTTAGCCTATAAGCATTGCCCATATCCACAAATTGAACATTTTTTCAGCCAAGATGAATGGGTGCCAGGCACATTAGTTGAGGAATTCACTCAAGAAGAGATAATGGAACAAAATGTAAAAGATTTAGAAAAAACTCTTGACTTGGATTCTTTTCAGCAGGTGACATTCAAGCTACCAATCCAAGTCGGAGAAGGCACATACACTGCTACAGCTGCACAGACCGTCCAACAGGCATCTACACCAACAACAACCAAGGAAAAGGAAAAGAAGTGATGGATGTACAACAAGAAATAGAGACAGAACAGCCCAGCACTTCAAAAGATCAAAGTCAAGGGCAAGCCCCTCTACAACAAGCTCAAACATTGCAAATTCCAGTTTTGCAAACTCCTCTCAATGACGAGAGAGGTAAAAAACGTGATAGGGAGGATCTCACACCTCCAAGTGGGTCAACACAGCAACGAGAGGCCAAGAGGGAAAGGGTTTATCCCCAGGTTGAAGAAGAACACATCAGTGAAGAAAGGGAAGAAAGCCAAAGCAGAGAAAGAGAATCCAGCCAGCAAACTGTTACTAGTTCATTCCAGCAGGAACAAGCTATGCAGCAAAGTACAGAAGTGTCCTCTTCAAGGCAGCAGGGCAAACAACCACCTGGTATTAAAGGGGCTTTTATGGAGATT
Source organism: Pinus taeda (assembly GCA_000404065.3). Taxonomy (NCBI): domain Eukaryota; kingdom Viridiplantae; phylum Streptophyta; class Pinopsida; order Pinales; family Pinaceae; genus Pinus; species Pinus taeda. The sequence goes on from APFE030153829.1 coordinate 153,104, forward strand.
AAGGCACAAAATGAACTCTTGAGAGTTCAACTGTATTATCAATTCCTAAAGGCAACACCCTCCAAGCAACAAAGATTGATGGCAGCATATGATATAAAGGAGGACAAGATGATTTTTACTCATTTCAAGCCTAAAGTTCCAAAGCCCAAATCATCTGCAGACTATACAAAGACAAATCTAGAGGTCCTCTCCAAGGACATACATCCCATGGATCAAATTGAATTGCACAAGCAAACAGGGGAAATGGTGTCTTCCACACTTGCAGACAGGGCCATGCTGGCCCATCAATTAAAAGAGTCATTGAAAACTACAAATACACAGCTAGATTTGGAAAGAATGTCTTCCACTGCTAAGGATAACAGAATAAAAACTTTGGAAGACATAATCATTGATCTAGGACGTGATCCTAAAGATCCAAAGGTTATTAAGGCCCTTATGAAGAAACAGGAGGATGACATTGCTGCACTTAGAAAGCAGGCAAATATGCCTCCAACCATTCACCTTCAAACAACAGAACTTGCACAAGAAAGCAAGTTGATCAGGCCATGGATCTACTTCTTAAGATGAATCAGAGAATATTACAGATGGAAGCAAAATTGGAAAAGGCATTGCAAGACAAGCAAGGGGAGTCAACCTCCCAACCCCCTCAAACATCTACAACTCTTGGCCCTACTCCACCTACACAAGAAGCAACAGCCCCTCCTACTAATCCAGCACCTACAATAGCAACATCAACTACAGAAGCAACAACAGCAACAACAACAGCACCAGAATCAAGTATGAGCATGGACGACTTAATGAAAGTTGTCAAGGAACTTAAAGTTCAGGTGACAGAAATTAATGAAGCCAAAGAAAGAATGGCCAAGCTAGAGGCTAGCTATGATAAGTCCAAAATGATAGTGGCAGAGAAGCAAAGAGAGATAAAGGCCTTAGAAATGAAAGTGAAAGCCTTGGAAAAAGAATTGCTTTTGGGCAAAACTCTGGCTAAAATCAAGAAGATTATATGGGCCAAAATTGGCCAATCAATCCATGACCAATGGAGGTCAATACAGGCAATACATGAGCAGATTGAACTAATAGGCATAGCTCATGTTGAAATACAGAAGGCCAGAACAACATTGGGAATCATGCCTGAGCAGGCTAATAAAACGATACATTTCCTCAATACTCACACTAAGGAAGTGTTGGAAGCACTGGATATAAATAGTAGAACATACACTATCCTGACAGCCAAAAAAGTGTTGACCTTAAGAAATTTCACACAGACTCTAGAAAGGAAATGTCAGGATATGAAGGCAGAAATAGATGATTTTAGGGCAAAGATAACAACATTACAAGATAGAGGATTGCCTAGCCTAGTGACTGGTACTGGACAACTGTTGTCATATGATCAATACATCACAAGGATCAACAATTATGTTGAAAATTAGATCATAGCATCCACTAGCTCCACAGAAGAAGCAGGGCCTCCCTCTGGGTAGTCTCTGTATGACAAATTAGAGAATTTATTTTTTATTGAGCATGAGATTAATCATCTGTTTGAAGTGCCTCCAAATTTCTACAGATATACTGAAGCAGATGAAACTCTCATAAAAATAAGGAGACATCAGCTCCTCCATCTGATTGGTGGCAGGCAATGCTGGAAGTACTGCCCAGGTGATTCAAGTATATTATTCCTTTTTGTCAAAATTCAGATCTCAGTCACAGTACAGGTCAGCAGAGAATCAAACACGCAGGTATCAGAGGAAGCATCAGTACAGTGACTCATCAAAGCACTCAGACAACAAGCTCAACAAACGCAGATTTAGAGACACGGCTATAGCCAACTTTGTTGATCTAAAAAGTCAAAATTTGTCTGACAGAAAGACAGCTGCCATATCAATATTAATTTCTATAGTTATTTCTTTCATTTACTCTTGTAAGAGAGTTGGTGGTGTAATTTATTACACAATAATTCACTGTCTAGATATTTTGTATCCTATTTTTGTATATATATCCCCTCATAGAACGTACTGAGGGTCGGTTGTAGTGATAATCTCTCAGAAGAGCTGCATTGTATATCTCAGACTTTTTGCTAATACAAATTGCTGGTGGAGTTCCTGTTTCCTATATTGTCTGAAGGTGGAAATGAATGGCTGTGTTATGTTGCAGAATTCCTATGTCATTTGATGGAACAATAAGTTATTCTGAAGCATGTTTTTGTCTTTCTGTGTATGCAAAAGTTCACATATGTTTCATCATCATAGTAAATAGGGAAAAAGAATAGCTTAGGATTTGTTTGAATACACCCTATGCTCAATCTCTGTTTCTAAATATGTTTTCTTCAGGATTAGCCATGGATATGAATTCTTCATTGCTCATGTTTAAACTAATCCTCTCATTGTGAATATTGTTTGAGAATTCCTAATGGCTCTTAAACAATGCTTTCATTTTCTCCTCTGTTAGCATAGTGGAAGATTCTTAATTTCCTTTGACTCACTAAATTCATAATTTCATCACCTAATCTTTAAAAATTGTTTCACAGATGCCTATCTAGCTTTGCAGAAATACTCTTCCTTCAGAAACATACTTCAGCAGTACACAGTCATGAACTCCATTGCCCAATGGCCCAAACTGTTCTGTACCTCATATCACAGCTCTGTTTGAATTCACCAACCAACCAAATCTAAAACAAAATCAATGCACCATAACTAGCCTAAAATCACCCACAGACAAAGATAAATTATAAAGAGAGAGCCCTCTCTAGTTGCAGGTAGGCTAGGACCTGTAGCTAAAAGGCTAGTTAGTAGTTACCTCAGCCATATTCCCTTTAGGAAGCAGGGAACCACCTGAGTGATAACATCATTGGCGACTCCACTGGGGAACTTAGTTTCGAAATTGCCACTTGGAAGGAAACAAGCTTCCTGTTTTTGAGATAAATCTCCTGGGTACTACCTCTAAAAGCTACGATTATAAGCTTATCATAAAATATTAAGAAAACAAACTCAGAAGCTGGCTCCAAAGACGAAAACTCGTTACACTAGGTCAAACCCTGACCCTAATCCGCCAGCTGTTTTTGAAAACCCCAATTTAATCCATAAGATCTTGAAGAAGCAAGAGCCATAAGGAGAGTTCTCTGATTCAGGTTCTGAAGCAGTACAACAGAGGTATATTCCTACCCCTGCTAAAGTATCATTTCATCCTCATATAACCCCCACTTCTCCTAGCTCTTCATCCACTTCCCAAAGTAGCTTCCCCACTCCTCCATCCACAACACATCTTACTTCTGTTATCCCTATTGTCCCAACTGTTCCACTCCTTCTTGCTGTCCCTTTTATCTCTGCAAATATGCTTAACAGGTATGCCCCTCTACACCTGCCTGCAAATCCAGGGGCTATGCCCCAAGATTATCAAAGCAAGATTACTTACTTTGATGGTACTGGTTCTTATACATCCCAACAACACACCAAGAGAATGCAGGACTATTTTGATAACTATGAAATAGATGATGAAGATGTAAGAATGAAAATTTTTGTACAAAGTTTAACGGGGGATGTAAGGACCTGGTTTAGGTCTTTAGCTGCACATTCTATACACAATCCTGATGCTTTGTACGTAAGCTTCTTAAACAGATGGGAGAAGAAGAAAGACCCTTTACACATCCTAACTGAATATGATAATTTAAAAAGGGGTCCACAAGAAACAGTTCAAGATCATTGTGTTAGGTTCAACAATGTATACAACGCCATTCCTCAGAACGTGAGACCTCCACCTGATATGGCCTTAATCAAATTCCCTGATGGTTTTGATTCAAATATGGTATATCAATTAAGATAAAGAGAACCTCCAAGTCTAGAAGACATGCAGAATATAGCTGTCAGTGTGGAGGCAAACCTGATTGCTAAGAGAACCAGAGCTAAAAATGAGAGAAGAAAAACATTTAAAGAGGAACCCTCAACTTTTGAGCAAAAGCTAGATGCAATTATGAAAGGTATGGAGAGGTTGGGAGATAGAGTTGAGACCATTGAGATAAAATCCTCTTGGGAAGGGCAAACAAGCAATACTACTAGGAATCCCAATTTTAGGAAAAACCAAAACCCAAATGTTGGGAGGACTGGTCCTGATCAGAATATCAGACCTCCATTTCAAGAAAACTCTGCAGAGGCCTCAACCTCTAGTGAACAAGTAGAAGATCCCCACATCAATCTAATGGGTTTGGACAATGAACAAGAAATATAATTAACACAAGATGATCAAAAAGCCAAAGAATACAAACAATTTCAAACAAAATTTGGTGAGTCATTTGATTTCAGAGAAGGGTATGACACAGCAGTCTATGAATTACTCAAACAATATAAGTTAAGAAGTAGAACCATAGATGTGCCTGAAACTACGAAACAAACACACACCAATCTACCCAAAAAATCCAGTGATAAAGCTGTCTTAACAAAGTCCTCAAATAAAAAACTCCGAAGGGAAGTCACAGTGGAAGATGTATCTGATACACAGCCTCCAGTAAATCCCTCATCTACACCATCTCTTCCAATAGAACTCTTGAGCAGACCTCTAGAAAACAATCAAAATTCAGACATACCTCAAAATAGTGTACCTGGCCATGACAAGGTCACCCAAAACCCAACAGAGAAAGAAAAACTTGCTACTCATAATATAAAAATTCAGATGGAAAAGCCTTCCAATTTAGAAACAGAAATTGGCAAGCTGAAAATAGCCATTCCTCTTTCTGAACTAGCCAAACATGAGGTCTTTAGACAACAAATCAATAGATCATTGCAAGTACCAGAGAATAGGGATGTAGTTAATATTCTGGATGATCAGCCATAGCTGATTTTTGGCTCAGAAGTCAATGGCAAATCGGTGGATGGATGTATCCCTCCATTTTATGTGAGCCTAAACATTCATGACAAAGTGCTTCACAATGCCATGTTTGACTTAGGTGCCTCTCATAACCTAATGCCCAAATCAGTAATGAAAAGACTTGATCTAAACATCACCAGACCCTATAAAGACTTGTTTTCATTTGATTCCAGCCAGGTAAGATGCCTAGGCCTGATCAAGGACCTTTGTGTATCCCTAGTCCAATATCTAGCTAAAACAATTTTAATGGATGTAGTAGTAGCTGACATTCCACCCAAATATGGTATGCTTTTATCAAGATCATGGGGTGACAAACTCCAAGGATCTCTGCAACTAGACATGTCTTATGCCACAATTTCAGTCTTTGGCCAGCCAAAGAGATTATACCAAGAAACACTGATGAAATATGTGGTCAGCAGTCAGGAGAAGCCCCAAAACTTCCCAATCTACTCCATTCATTCAGACATGGACTCATTTATATTATACAATGCTGATATGTGTCCCAAAACTGAGGTCAAGCTCCTAAAAACAACAGAAACCAGGCACATAAATGAACAATCCACTGCTCAAGACCAAAAGATCATTGATGTGATTAACACAACCAACTCAACTAATATATCCCATCAGTCACTAGAGTTAGACATGCCCACTAAACAAATCTGTAAAACCAATGAAAGAAACATCAATCAAGAGATCTTGTGGTATTTAGAATTTGATGGGTCAGTAAACAAACTAGGAGCAGGGGCAGGGGTTTGGATACACAATACTCAAAATGACCACGCTCTAGGTCATGCATATAGGCTTAACTTCAGATTTAAAAACAACATGGCCGAATATGAAGCCCTTTTGCTAGGTCTCAAACTGATTAGGAGTCTTTGAGTGACCAAAGTTTCCATTTTGGGTGATTCAGATCTAATTATACAATAGATAAAGGGAACTTTTGTCACAAATGATCCCAGGCTAAGGTTTTACAGGATAGCAATAACAGACTTACTCAGCAGCTTCTCGGACTTTCAGCTCACCAAAATACCTAGAAGCCACAGTTTACATGCTCATAGTTTGGCAACTTTTACAAGTACCTGCAAACTTCCCTTTGGGCCTAACCAGCAGTTTACTGCTGAGATTAAACACAGGCATGCTGTCCCAGATAATGTAGACAATTGGCAAGTATTTGAGAATGATATTCAGATTAATAATTTTTTTACCATGAAAGAAGAATTCTCAAACTTAAACATAGACATAAGCATTAGGGATGATCAACAGCAAACTGATAAACTTGAGACAAATATATCAGCTGAAACAACAAATATAATGTTACATCCTACAACCTTTGACTTTTCCAATTTACAGAAGCTAAAACAAGCAGATTTTGATGAAATCATTGAAGAAGAGTCTGAAGTAATCCAACTAAAGGATAATTTCCTGCCTACAGGTCTTACTCCTTTAGAAGACATTTTTGATTCAAATGACATCCCTAAGAAACCAAAGATGCAACCCATAAATGCAGAAATTAAGGAGTGTAATATTGGGACCATTGAAAATCCCAAAGGATAAAGCTTTCTAGAACCTTACCTCCTGATAAGAAATCAGAATACATTGAACTGTTTAAAGAGTTTCAAGATGTGTTTGCCTGGAGTTATGAGGACCTCAAATCCTATGATACTTCAGTTATCCAACACACAATACCCCTGAAAGAAAACCAGAAACCCTTTAAACAGAAGTTGAGGAGAGTGAATCCAGTCCTTCTTCCCCTAATTGAAAAGGAAGTAAAACGAATGTATGAAGCTGGAATCATTGCACCTACAAGATTTTCTGAATGGATTTCAAACCTTGTACCCACAAGAAAGAAAACTGGGGAGATAAGACTTTGTGTTGATCTGAGAAATTTGAACAAAGTCTCTCTCAAAGACCACTACCCCTTACCAAAAATGGATCACATCTTACGGAGGGTAGTGGGAGCTTCAAGGATCTCACTATTGGATGGCTTCTCAGGATTCAATCAAATTCTAGTTCACCCAAATGATCAAGATAAAACAGCTTTTACTACACCTTGGGGAACCTTCAAATATGTCAAAATGCTTTTTGGACTCAAGAATGCTGGAGCCACATTTCAGAGGGCAATGGACATAGCTTTTGCTAAAGAAATCCATGATTTCTTAGTCATATACCTTGATGATCTCACAACCTTTTCAAAATCAGACCAAGAACATTTAAAACATCACTGAGTTCTTAATTTGCAGAAAGTATGGCATATCTTTGAACCCAAAGAAATCACTATTTGGCCTAGAAGAAGGCAAACTCCTAGGCCATATAATTTCAAAACATGGCATAAGAATTGACCCTGATAGGATTCAAGCTATCCTTCAAGTCCCTCATCCAAGGAACATCAAAGAATTACAAGTTTTTTTAGGAAATATTAATTTCCTAAGAAGATTCATTCCTAACTTGGCTGAACTAATAAGATTGTTGAACAACATGCTCAAGAAAGATGCCAAAGTCAAATGGACAGTAGAAGCCAAACAGGATTTTGAGGAGATCAAGATTGCTTTGACAAAACCACCTCTTCTCACAAGTCCTAGATTTGATAGAGACTTTATAATTTTTTCCTTTGCATCTGAGCATACAATTGTTGTTGTCCTATTACAAAAAGATGACTCAGGATGTGAAAAACCCATTTCCTTCTTTAGTAGATCCCTTAGAGATGCCCCACTCAAATACCAGATCATGGAAAAGCAAGCATATGCCCTTGTCAAGGCCATAAAATATTTCAGAGTTTATATCCTATACTCTCACATAGTTGCATATGTTCCCAATGCAGTGGTCAAAGACATTTTAACTCAAGAGGGAATTGAAGGTAAGAGGG
>APFE030153829.1:163602-223419 GCA_000404065.3 Pinus taeda
TTTGTATACATACTAGGAAAATTAAAAAATGAAAAGAGGGTATGCCTTAAAAGAATAATCAAAAGGCAAGAAAATCAATTGGTCAGAAAAAATAGTGAAAATGAACCCCAAATCAAATACCAGGAATGTGGCCAGTCAAAATGCCACTACTATCTTATTGGCGGCATCACAGTGTGCAAATACTATTGCTAATCATACTTGATGGATGGCCCAACAGTCTAATCTCGACCATGCCATGTTTAAATTGCTTGTTGCATAATAGAGAATGATTCCTGTCCAAACAGCTCAAGCTTAGTAGATGACTAACTAGGGAGAGAAATGAAGGAGCCCAACTACTTAATCTGGGTCCTTGAAAGAAATAAGGGTAGATTTAGATAGGAGGACAGTCAAAATAAAAAGAGGACAATCCGGGTTTGTTGATTCAAGTACACCCAATTCAAATGAAGAAACAAATGTTAGGATTGCTAGGCTGGGTAAGTAGTGTAAGGTTGCAGAAGTAAAGGTGTCATTACAATTTGGCTTATCAAAGAAGGACTCATCCCATTCAGGGTATTGGCACCATGGCAGAGGTTTGATGTCATAAAAATGGAAGCATGTCTAATTTACCCCTTTTTTCCCAAACATCATTTATTAACATTCCCCAAGGACCTTGGGATCTGCCCAAGAGTCCTGTTTCACTTCATTCCATGACAAAGTAGTAGGTCAAACCATGAAGTTTATTCAAGGAAAAGAAGCCACATTTCTTGTGTAAAAATAATTACTCTCAATTCCACTCATCTTCTATTCCTAAGTTTTACCTCTTAAATCTTAGTACTTTCCCCTACAGATTCACCTCACAAAGTCATATTAACAACTAATGTATTATTTAGCTCGCTAAGCATTCCCCTTCCCTAATTGTACAAAAACTATATAAAAATCCCAAAAAATCTATGTAAATACCCTCCCCCTAGCAATATAGCTATATAGTTAGCTCTTGGGGAATATTAATCCATCAGGGACTAATATTAACCCTCCTTCACCACCTTAGACTATGGGTTTTAATCAAAAACTTTGGTTAAAAATTAAAAATCTATAGTCCCCGCCTTCATAAACCACTCTTACCCCTTCCGCGCTAAAAGTTTTGGTTTATAATGTTGTTTCATTGAAACATTTATAAACAGGCGCATATGTTATACCCGCTTACCCTAAAGTCAAAACCCACCCCGATCGCGATTTATTTTAACTTATTATTTTAATCGGGTAGGTCCCCGTAGCCTTAAAATTCCGTCACATTGAATCCACCGCAAATCGTCCGATCTTCAGCCCCACAGATCTAACAGTGGGCAGTCAATCTCACCAGGGAGTAAGCGAAGGTTTAGCGTCCGGGGGATTGGCGGTTTCACCACCGTACCCCCGCCACGCGTCAATCGTCGGGGTTGTTCGGAGCGCCCCCCCCCCCCCATTGATCGCTTACCACTCAAGGGTGCTCCGTGGAAACCACAAACCGCCTGCCCCCCCGGTGACGTCATATCCATGTCACCATGACGTCAGAACCCACATGTCCCGCCACCACTCAACGTTGCCTCCATGTTGTCCATCCGCGTCCATGCCCCGCCACCGTGTCACCACCACGTGGTCACCCACATCAGCCGCCACGTCACCCTACCGTACCAAGACCCACCGATGATGTTATGCTGACGTCATCGCCGAAAAGCGCCAAAAGGCCTAATTTTCGCATAAAAGCACGCGAAAGAGCTGTTTTGTGTCATTTTCACCACTGTTTTCAGAGCGCTCTGCATGCTTTTACAACGAATTGCTGCCAAACTCCCAATTCAACCGTTCGAAGCTGCCACCACCCGCTGAATTCAAGTTGATTGCTTGCCATTGACCAATTTGATGCCCTCGAAGCTGCAAGAACCAGGTATTTGCCCCAGTCAATCTTATTTCACCCTTGTTTTCACCATTTGGTCGATTTTTCCTGCATAAAATTCTGCTGGCACCAACACTAAGCCAATTATACACCTAATTGTTGTTAAACTTTATGGTTAACATCCTCTGCCCACAAAGCTCTACAAACCCATGCCCTTCTGCGAAATTAACCGTTAAGAAGTGATTTTAAAATCCGAGCTTCCGGCTAACGTTCATATAGCTGCACATTGATCCCTTTTTACAAAAATCCCTCTGCAAAACCCCAACTACTTAGCTCAAAACATTATGGTTTGTCCACAGAGTGCTCCACAGTTCATCAATCCTATGAAAAGCCTTTTTGAACTCTGAAAACTACTCACTCCCAAGTACAAATTTAGTGTGTAGTCTTCAGCCTTTTTGACTAATCCTAAGCTCAAAGCATTAATCCGGAAAAGATTTCAACATGGCCACTCCATCAGCTCTAGATGTTTCTCCTATCAATCCACCGAGTAAGGAGCTTGAAGCAATGCCTTTAGTTGACAATGATTTCCTCATTCAGGATTTTGTGGGAGAGAGGAACCACTTGCAAACCTTCTGCCAGTTGAGGAATAGTCGCTTAAGAAACAGTGACATGTATGGCATCTGGGAGTCAAATCTGCCCACCTATTTCTTGCCTTCTATGAATATCTTTCCTGAAATCATTCACCTCTGTGCTGAGAATTATGACCAAAAACTCAGAGCTGTTAAGTCTCCATCTGGCAGCATACTTTTTCACATTACTCCTAATTCCATCAATCAGATGCTCAATTTCAAGCAAACTCAGCTGCTCTACCCTTTTTCCATAAAATACTTGCTGGATGAAGGCGCCAAGCTCTCCAGCACTGAGATTTCTACAGTTGCCAAGACTTTCATGAGAGCAGACCGCCAACATACTGGACCACCTCCTTTCCTGTATGCAAATTTCAATGAGGTAGGCAAGTTGCTAGTAGACATGATATCCTCTATGCTTGGTTTCACAACAAGTGAACATATTGATGAAACAATGTTAGTCCTTTTGTTTGCATATAGCCTTGGGAAGCCCCCTGCTATGAAATACAACTATGCAAAGTTTATTTCAAATAAAATACATGACCAATTGGTAAAGCTGAAAAGAGAGGCAATATTCAAATATTCTTCATTTCTCTACCACCTGTTCATGTACTATCATACAGATTGCTTTCAATGCCCTATTAAGAAGCTGGATTCACAGGGTGAGAGGAGGTCTGTTATCTTTTGGTCTTCAGTTTTCCATCAAGTCCACAACTCTCCTTATTCCTACTGTGAGTTCATTGACCAATTTGTTTATCCAGTCACATGTGTCCTAAACAGAACTTCTCCTGCCAGATTGTCAAATGACATGCAGAAAATATTACAGCTATCCAAGAATTACAAAATTGGTGATTGGTATCTATAAATTAATCACACTATTACTAGGATTTATGGCTGTGAGCTCTGTCCTTACAGCCTCCCAAGATATGCGCCCATGAGATTGTTTGCCTTGGAGTACTATAGGCAACTCATCAATTCTGATCTTACACACTTTCATAGTGCCAAGAAGAAAGCCAACCTGAGATTCAGAGATCGCCTAGGCCCCTTCATCATGAATAAGAAAGATGGTTGGCAAGAGGCTGATCAAATACTGGGGCAACAGCTTAAACTTAAAAGGAGTTTCTGGTGGGTCCCTTATGACCCTGAAGGCTTTATCAGTGCTAGAAGAGTCAAATATAGGCCGTTAGCCTATAAGCATTGCCCATATCCACAAATTGAACATTTTTCCAACCAAGATGAATGGGTGCCAGGCACATTAGTTGAGGAATTCACTCAAGAAGAGATAATGGAACAAAATGTAAAATATTTAGAAAAAAATCTTGACTTGGATTCTTTTCAGCAGGTGACATTCAAGCTACCAATCCAAGCCGGAGAAGGCACATCACTGCTACAGCTGCGCAAGCCATCCAGCAAGCATCTACACCAACAACAACCACAACAAAAGGAAAAGAAGTGATGGATGTACAACAGGAAATAGAGGCAGAACAACCCAACACTTCAAAAGATCAAAGTCAAGGGCAAGCCCCTCTAAAGCAAGCTGAAACATTGCAAATTCTAGTTTTGCAAACTCCTCTCAATGAGGAGAGAGGTAAAAAAACGTGATAGGGAGGAGCTTGCACCTCCAACTGGGTCAACACAGCAACCAGAGGCCAAGAGGCAAAGGGTTGATCCCCAGGCTGAAGAAGAACACATCAGTGAAGAAAGGGCAGAAAGCCAAAGCAGAGAAAGAGAATCCAGCCAGAAAACCGCTACTAGTTCATTCCAGCAGGAACAAGCTATGCAGCAAAGTACAGAAGTGTCCTCTTCAAGGCAGCAGGGAAAACAACCACCTGGTATCAAAGGGGCTTTTATGGAGATTAAGGCACAAAATGAACTCTTGAGAGTTCAACTGTATGATCAATTCGTAAAGGCAACACCCTCCAAGCAACAAAGATTGATGGCAGCATATGATATAAAGGAGGACAAGATGATTTTTACTCATTTCAAGCCTAAAGTTCCAAAGCCCAAATCATCTGCAGACTATACAAAGACAAATCTAGAGGTCCTCTCCAAGGACATACATCCCATGGATCAAATTGAATTGCACAAGCAAATAGGGGAAATGGTGTATGCCACACTTGCAGATAGGGCCATGCTGGCCCATCAGTTAAAAGAGTCACTGAAAAATACAAATACACAGCGAGATTTGGAAAGAATGTCTTTCACTGCTAAGGATAACAGAATAAAAACTTTGGAAGACATAATCATTGATCTAGGACATGATATTAAAGATCCAAAGGTTATTAAGGCCTTTATGAAGAAAAAGGAGGATGACATTGTTGCACTTAGAAAGCAGGAAAAGCTGCCTCCAACCATTCACCCTCAAACAACAGAACTTGCACAAAAAAAGCAAGTTGAAGAGGCCATGGATCTGCTTCTTAATATGAATCAGAGAATATTACAGATGGAAGCATAATTGGAAGAGGCATTGCAAGAGAAGCAAGGGGAGTCAACCTCCCAACCCCCTCAAACATCTACAACTCTTGGCCCTGCTCCTCCTACACAAGCAGCAGCAGCCCCTCCTGCTATTCCAGCACCTACAATAGCAACATCAACTACGGAAGCAACAACAGCAACAACAACAACACCAGAATCAAGTATGAGCATGGAGTACTTAATGAAAGCTGTCAAGGAACTTGAAGTTTAGGTGACAGAAACTAATGAAGCCAAAGAAAGAATGGCCAAGCTAGAGGCTAGCTATGATAAGTCCAAAATGACAGTGGAAGAGAAGCAAAGAGAGATAAAGGCCTTAGAAACCAAAGTGAAAGCCTTGGAAAAAGAATTGCTTTTGGGCAAAACTCTGGCTGAAATCAAGAAGATTATATGGGCCAAAATTGGCCAATCAATCCATGACCAATGGAGGTCAATACAAGCAATACATGAGCAGATTGAACTAATAGGCATAGCTCATGTTGAAATACAAAAGGCCAGAGCAACACTAGGAATCATGCCTTAGCAGGCTAACAAAATGATACATTTCCTCAACACTCACATTAAGGAAGAGTTGGTAGCACTGGATATAAATAGTAGAATAGACACTATCCTGATAGCCAAAAAAGTGTTGACCTTAAGAAATTTCACGCAGACTCTAGAAAGGAAATGTCAGGATATGAAGGCAGAAATAGATGATTCCAGGGCAAAGATAACAGCATTACAAGATAGAGGATTGCCTAGCCTAGTGACTGGTACTGGACAACTGCTATCATATGATCAATACATCACAAGGATCAACAATTATGTTGAAAATCAGATCACAACATCCACCAGCTCCACAGAAGAAGCAAGGCCTCCCTCTGGGCAGTCTCTGTATGACAAATTAGAGAATTTATTTTTTATTGAGCATGAGATTAATCATCTATTTGAAGTGCCTCCAAATTTCTATAGATATACTGAAGCAAATGAAACACTCATAAAAATAAAGAGACATCAGCTACCTCCAGCTGATTGGTGGCAGGCAATGCTGGAAGTACTACCGAGGTGATTCAAGTATATTATTCCTTTTTGTCAAAATTCAGATCTCAGTTACAGTACACGTCAGCAGAGAATCAAGCACGCAGGTATCAGAAGAAGCATCAGTATAGTGACTCATCAAAGCACTCAGACAACAGGCTCAACAAACGCACATTTAAAGACACGGCTACAGCCAACTTTGTTGATCCAAAAAGTCAAAATTTGTCTGATAGAAAGACAGCTGCCATATCAATATTAATTGCTATAGTTATTTCTTTCATTTACTCTTGTAAGAGAGTTGGTGGTGTAATTTATTACACAATAATTCACTGTCTAGATATTTTGTGTCATATTTTTTTATATATATCCCCTCATAGAACGTATTGAGGTCGGTTGTAGTGATAATCTCTCAGAAGAGCTGCATTGTATATCTCAGACTTTTTGCTAATACAAATTGCTAGTGGAGTTCCTGTTTCCTATACTGTCTGAAGGTGGAAATGAAGGGCTGTGTTATGTTACAGAATTCATGTGTCATTTGATGGAACAATAAGTTATTCTGAACCATGTTTTTGTCTTTTTGTGTATGCAAAAGTTCACATATGTTTCATCATCATAGTAAATAGGGAAAAAGAATAGCTTAGGATTTCTTTGAATACACCCTATGCTCAATCTGTGTTTCTAAATATGTTTTCTTCAGGATTAGCCATGGATATGAATTCTTCATTGCTCATGCTTAAACTAATCCTCTCACTCTGAATATTGTTTGAGAATTCCTAATGGCTCTTAAACAATGCTTTCATTTTCTCCCCTGTTAGCATAGTGGAAGATTCTTAATTGCCTTTCACTCACTAAATTCATAATTTCATCACCTAATCTTTAAAAATTGTTTCACAGATGCCTATCTAGCTTTGCAGCAATACTCTTCCTTCAGAAACATACTTCATCAGTACACAGTCATGAACTCCATTGCCTAATGGCCCAAACTGTTCTGTAACTCATATCACAGCTCTGTTTGAATTCACCAACCAACCAAATCTAAAACAAAATCAGTGCACCATAACTAGCCTAAAATCATCCACAGACAAAGATAAATTATAAAGAGAGAGCCCTCTCTAGTTGCAGGTAGGCTAGGACGTGTAGCTAAAAGATTCGTTAGTGGTTACCTCGGTCGTATTTCCTTTAGGAAGCAGGGAAGAACCTGAGTGATAACATACTTCTAATATAAAATCTCCCTATGTTTACATATATAATATATGAAATCTTAATCTATTACGTATATAAGAATTAATTTAAGTTCTTCAAAAATATCAATCACTGGGAAAATTATATATATATATATAGATCCCGAATTTAATATAAGCAGTTACATCAATCAAATATTAATATTTTCTATTGTAAAAATGAGCAAATATAGATACTGAATATTAGCCACATCACTATATTTATGAAGAAAACATATATTTATGTATAATGGCATATGTCTTGCTTGACCATCCTTAATGGGAACACATTAATCATCTGGTTAAGAAACATCGTGCTCTGTTTTTTTTAGAGGTGCCAAGCTGACTATTTACTTACCACGTGTAGAAATGCTAAACATTGGATAGGCGAGACACTACAAGTCATAAATCCATGTTATTCCCTATTTTACATGAAACCCACCAGAATTCGAGAGTCACATGAATGGAAATAGGCATGTTTCTCTGATGAAAGACAATTCTGGAGTGGAGTGTCCAATACTGGTTGAATGTAACGGTTGTTCCCAATCTAATTTAAAGTGGAAATATATAGTTATGTTGGAACATAAATTTTGAACCATTCAAATACCGCGACTATTACGCAGTATAAATTATACTGCATCCAAATACTGTTAGGCAGTATAATTTCCACTACCTCTGAGCACAAGTTTATGCTCCTTGAAAAAAAAACGGTATAACTCTAGAGCACAAGTATCTACTCGTTGAGAAAGCACAACTCTAGAACCTGATGACTTTTTTGGTGATGGATGTCTGAATACTGTTTTATATGAGACAAATGAACCCTCTTTAGACTACGCGAATTTTTAGAGATGGAGGAATCCCAATCGCCCCACTATTGGGTGGTGGCGTACTCAGTTCGCGTGATTAGATTTCTGAATGGTGTGCTTCAAAACTTCAAATTTATTTATGTGTGAACCCAGAACGCCACATTCATCTGTTTTTCTTTGTAGACGTGGGATTTTTGGAGATGCTTCCAGGAAATAAACACAATATTTGGTATGTATCACATGGTACTTTGAATTTAATTTCAAAACATCTGCTTCCCCAAACCATGGATGCTTTCATCCATTCTCTCACATAATTGGTTTTTGAGATATTTTATTTATTAATGAAAATATGACAAGTTAATTCCTTGTATAAGAATCATTTGATTTTTTTTATAAATTATTTATGAGATTATGACAAGTTTACTATTGTCCACTTCATTTATTTGTTGATTTTTATATTGGAATTGGTTTTTACCAGTGTAATTTTGTTTTTAAAAAGCTAGATGAATGGTTCAGACTTCATTTTTCATGGAATTGGTATTTTACGATTTTAATTTTGCTTTTAGAACAATTAGATAAATGGTTCAGATTTGATTTCTGCATTGAGATTGATATCAAACCAAGAGTAAATGGTCGATATTTGACTTCTGGGTTGAGATTGATCTCAAACCATTTATTCCCTTGGAAATTCTAATATACAACTTGGAAAATCTAATTAAGAGACGAATTCTCGACTAATGCCCCATTGAATTTATGCCATGCTCATGATTTTTGTCATTCTCAATTACCAAAAAGTCGAAGGAAATCCCTTTCATATTCTGTAATTCTTAGTCGTAAATAAAAGGTGTGTCCATTACCTTTGTCCATTTAACCATGATAGTGAAATATTTCCTTTTGATTTTACTCTAGTTTAATATATAGTTTTAATAGCAATTTTGATTTTTCTCTAGTTTAATATCTTTGGAGTGCACCAGTGTTTTTTTTTGTAAAGAATAAGGATGTACTCTCACGTTATGTATTGATTTCAATAAGTTGAACAAGGTGACAATCAAGAACATATGTTTGTTGCCGATGATTGATAACTTGTTTGATGAGTTTAAGGAGCAACAATGTTTTCGAAGATTGATGTGAGAACTGGATATCAGATACGCATCAAAAAAGAGGACATATACAAGATAACTTTCTGGACCAGGTATGGGCATTATGAGTTTGTTGTAGTTCCAAGTTGTTTGATTGATGCTCCAACTACCTTTATGTGCTTGATGAGTAATGTGTTGTGTCCTTATCTGGATAAGTTTGTTACTGTATTCATTGATGACATCTTGATATATTCTAAGAATAAGAAAAATCATGTCGCACATTTAGTAGCAGTTTTGAGATTACTAGGAGAGCATCAGTGGTATGCTAATCTCAGTAAATGTAGTTTCTTTCATACAAATGTACATTACTTGGGACATGTTATTTCCAAGGAAGGCATAACAGTAGATCCAGAGAAGATAATGGCTATCAGGGAGTGTACAACTCCTGGAAATGTGAAAGAAGTAAGATCATTTATGGAGTTAGTAGGTTATTATAGGAGGTTAGTACGTCACTACAGAGGCAAGGTAATAAATTTGAATGGACAGAGGAATGCGCAACAAGTTTTGAACAGTTAAAGCAACTGTTGACAAATGCTTTAGTGTTAGATATTGTAGATCAAGACAAAGAGTTTTTGGTATGTACAGATGCTTGCAAGATAGGACTTGGTGAAGTCCTTATGAAGGAAGGACAAGTAGTGTGCTATGAGTCATGAAATCTAAATGAGCATGAGAAAAATTATCCGACACATGATCTTGAGCTCACAACGATTATCCAAGCTTTGAAGATGTGGAGGGACTATATTCTTGGTAGGAGATTTGTACTGATGGCGATCATAGTGAGTTGAGGTACCTATTTGATCAACTGAATCTGAATTGCAAGCAAGGTAAATGGTTGGCCACAATCAGTGAGTTTGACTTCGAAACCAGATACATCAAAGGAAAGGAGAATAGGTTTGTAGATGCTCTTAACAAGAGAGTGTAGTTTAATCATATAGTAGCTATGCGTTCTTATGGACTAAACATTAAGATTAGATCCTACAGGTAGATCAGGAGGATGACAGGTACAGGGAGCTTATGCAAAGGTTACATCAAGGTACAAGTGATTAGGATGTGGAATATCGTCTTACAACAGATGGTTTGGTTAGATTTAGAGATAGGATATATGTACCTATTGTTGCTCTGACCAACGCCCTCCAAAATTTTGTGTACACACGAATTTTGGATCCTTTTGTGGATCTTGTGATTGGTCATTCCATAGTCACTTCTTGGATTGTTGATGCTTTTTGATCTCCCTTCTTCGATTGGAAGTGTTGAAGTCACTTGCTCACACATTCTTATTCCATAACAAATGCATGAGTGCATTCTTTTATGCAAGCTTAGACAAGCATAGGAATTTCCTATCAGGACTATTCCTGTATAGTGTCCAATCCATGTCAACAATCAATGTGCAGTAAAAATAACAGGTTATCACATTCTAGCTATGTTTGTACTTCTATTTCGGTGAGTTTTGCAAACTGTCGCTTTCACGCACCTTTGCTTTCGCGAGTGTCATTCTCATGTTTTTGGCTGTCACTTTCACTTTCCTTCACTCCAATTAGTGTATTTCTTAGGTTATCTTTTCTTTGACATATGTTACTTTCACTATCATTCACATATCACAAGAGTCATTCACACTTTAGCACTTGACGTCTTTTTGCATGTTAGTTGTTGCGCCATGTATGCATGCTCATTCTATTGGTTTCAAGGGGTTATCTTTGTGTGAATGAGTTGATCTAACCATGTAAACATTAGTTGCACTCATTCCCAATTTTTTAAGAACTATCGCACAAATGTCGTCACGGTCATCATAAAGTGTACTTTTAGGGACGCATTTGTCGTAAATTTGTCGCAAAGTTGTCACATTGAGGGAAATATGTTGTGAAAGTGTTCGAGATGATCTATTTTGTTGTGTTGTCAAAGTGTCACAAGTGTGTGATCACATTCAAGTCATATCACTGTTCACAATAGTCTCTTTGGTCCCACACTTAGCCGAATTTCAAAAAATTCTTGGCAACCTAGTCTCATCCAACCCTCTAGAATTGTGCATTTCACAAATTCAGTGCTTAAGCCCATAGCTACGCATTTCGTAAGCTCAGTGCTCAAACCCATAACTCTGGATTTCACAACTTCATTCCTTAAGCCTAGAATTTCACATTTCAGAACTTCAGTGCTCAAGCCTAACCTTGCCTCCCAGAATTTCACAATTCATCCTCTCGGTCTGGCCTCAAATGTGCACTTCACAATCTCTAGCCTTAATCTCATCCCTTGAGCTCTTGGTATTTGCAGTTGCACAATAGGAACCTCCCTTATCTCCCAAAAATATGCAATGTATTCACTCAATGTCCATCTCCTCAGCCTACCTCTCTAGCTCTCAAAACTGTGCAATTTTCTCCCTCAGTCCAGCCTAAACTGCACACTACATAGTCTCAAGGCTCAAGCCTCAGCTTTGAGCTTTTGAAATATGAAATTGCACAGTCGCCTGGGCTCATCTCTCCTCTAGAACTATGCAATAAGCTGATATAATGCCTATCCCCTTAGTGTGTCATCCTTAACTACCAGACTGTGCAATTTTCTTCCTCAACCCAGCCTAAACTACACATTGCATAGTCTCAAGGCTCAAGCTTCACCCCTGACTGTTTGAGTTATGGAATTACACAGTAACTGAGCCTCTTTCAAAACCTATCATCTAGTTCTTGCTTAGTCAATGGATCAATGTGCATCATCTTAGACTAGGGTTTTATCAAACTGATGCCAACTTTTCATGAGTGAATTGCATATACAAGAACTCTATCATGCTATGGAAATATGATGAATAAGGAGATGGAGAAGGAGAACATGCTACAAGATACATATGGAGCTGAAGCGATAAGATGATCAATAGGTGAGAAGACAAAGGAACATCGAACTCTAACAAAAGATGAAAATGAAGACCACGTGGAAGACTCATCATCTTCAAGTCATAAGGAGGAGGAAGAAGAAGAACATGTACCGTCTATTCAAGAAGACACAAAGAAAGAAGAAACAAGAAGGAAAACTTGGCATGCTCATATCATCATGCAGTCCATGTCATCAGTGTCATGCCATGTCCTATCACAAGTCATCATATGCCACATCATTATTGTGGATTATGTAATTACCTATTCGAAATGTATTGTAAAGTGGAAGTCCAAGGGACACACATGGAATATGAAGAGTCATGCAAGTGAAAAAGTAATAGGAATTCAAAAAGTCATGGGGGTAGTCAAAGAATCACAAGGAGGGTGAGGCATCACCCCTTGGTTATATATACACCTTCATTGTATGAGAAAAGGACTTTTCACCTTGGCTCCTCCCGCAAGGCATTAGAGAGATAAACTAGTTCTTTTGAGGAGTAAGGAGTGGCTCCAACGCTCCATTATTGAAGCTAGTAGTGTTCAATGTATACATGTGTCTTGGAAATTTTACTTAATATATGAAGCCCTATGGGTTAGCATGTTATTCATGCATGAATTGTGGATATTTGTAAGACTATTACGTGAATGTTTGTAATTCATGTTTGCTTTTATCTTTGCTAGATTATTTGAACTATTTCAGTTATTTTGGTACTTATCATATTGAGAATGTGTTGTAATTTCTATTATTGTTGTTGCATCCTTGTGGACTATTCCATTGGATATTAGATAGATCTTCCTCATTATATTGGTTTCAATGATTGCTGCATCTATATGGACTATTCCTCTTTATGTTGTACAGACCCTTCTTATTCATGTGTGTCTCTATTACGATGGTACTACTACCTCTCTCTTAAAGGATCACTTTTTCCCCTCCGTAGTGAAATATATTTGAAACAAATACGATCTAACAGGCACTAGGCAACCCCCCCCTTGATTTTCGAAGGCACCATGTGTTCCATTCCCTTGATGATAGTTATAGCCAACGAAAATCTATAAGAATACATGGAAACCAAGCCAATATTCTGGATGGGGCTCCTACTCCAAATGGTGTGAGGTCTAACTGGGACTTCTCATTGGGGAGACCCCTTGGTTGATGGATTTCCAGAATCGTCAACTATGCTAGATAGTAGTGAGCTCAAGAAGACTATTTTTAGTGATTTTCATGCAAAACCATATTTGGGTCACCCAGGATATCATAATACATTGACCACAATGAAGAAGTTCTATTATTGGTCGAATATGAAGAGGGATGTGGCAGAGTTTATGGCTAGGTGCTTCCACTGTCAGCAGGTGAAGGCATAGTGTAAATATCCAAGTGGATTAATACAACCGATTTCGATTCCAGAGTGGAAATGGGAGGTCATTTCCATGGACTTCATCACAGGGTTTTCAAGGACATCTAGATAGCATGATTCCATCATGGTTGTGGTAGATAGGTTGAAAACGGTTGCGCACTTCATTCCAGTGAAGTCTACTTATTCAAACAGTGATGTAGCATAGGTATTCATCAGAGTTGTGGTAAGATTGCATGGTGTTCCAAGGAAGATTGTGTCAAATAGTGATGAGAAGTTCACTTCCAAATTTTGGAAGGAGTTGTGTGCAGGATTAGGGATAGAGGTGGAGTTCAACACAACTTATCATCCACACACATATGGATAGATAGAGAGGGTCAACCGGATATTGGAGGACATGTTGAGGATGTATGTGATGCATCAACAAAGGATATGGGAGGAGTACCTTTGTTGGTTGAGTTTTCTTATAATAATGGTTATGAGGAGTCACTAAGGATGAGCTTGTTTGAGGCATTGTATGGACAGAGTTGCAATACTCCCATCAGTTGGAGTGATCCGGTGAACAAGGTATTTATTGGACTAGACATGTTGGAAGAGATGGAATAGGAAATGCAGGTAATCAATAGGAATCTAAAGGCAACGGAGTACATGTAGAAAATTTATACAGATAGGAACAAGTTGTTTAAGGAGTTTTTGATTGGGGAGTAGGTGTATTGTGGATCAAGCCGAAGAAGAGCTCCTCAAGGATTGGATCTTGTGCCAAGCTCGCACCTTGATTTTGTGGAACCTTTAATATCATTGAAAGGATTGGACCAGTAGCCTATCGAATTCCACTGCCTCCTACAGTGAAAGTCCAAGATCTTTTCCATGTGTCATTACTTAAGAAATATGTTAAAGATGTTGATCATGTGATTTACTGGTCTGTATTGTAGGTGGAGCATGAAGGATAATTCCAGCTAGAACCTCAGCGTATTTTGTAGAGAAATATGCTTATTCTCCACAACCAAGAAATCGAGCAGTTTAAAGTGCAGTGGAAGCATTTTGGGCCCAATGAAGCTACATAGGAGATGGTGGATCAGGTGTGAGATGTGTATCCTTCTCTATTCACAGGTTGAGAAAATGTTTTTGGTATATGTTTTGGGTGTGATATTTTTGGTATATGCATATCTATATGGATGTAAAATCCTCCATGAGATGTGTTATAAATATCCAATAATAAGTATGGGTGTCATGTCGTTATATTTTCATGTTGGTTACTTCTCAGTAAGTTGATGATTGTAAATACTGCAACGACCTAAGTTATAAAGCTCCATGGGGAGTATGTTTTGCTTACAACAATCTTGTTGGTTGTAGGTGTCATTGAACACCGAGTACGGTGTTCCCCCAAAGGGGAGATTTTTGTAACAACCCTAGTGAAAATTCAATGTAATAAAAGTTAATAAAGGAAAAATAATAACGATGGTTATGGGACACTTATTCCAAGATGAATGTTGGGAAAAACATCCTAGTGTGGGTGTTCATTCAGTTTATTATGGCTAATGAAATTGACAAAGGAAATGACAAAGATTTTGGAAAGGTAAAATGGCATTAATTGGCATTTTAAATATGAAAATAATGGAAATTAGGAGAAAAGGAAGGTGAAAGGTCACATGTTGCATGTGAGGAGGAAAATGAAGGAAAATAACAGAAAATGAAAGAAAATAGAGGCCCTGTTAATAAAAAGGCTTGTGACGATCACTGGCTACCTTTTATTAGTTTGGTTTTGGAGCTCTCTCTCTATTCTCTCTCTCTCACACTCTTGGACACTTAGAGTTTTCTTGGAGCACTTCAACATTGGATCAAGAAAAGAAATGAAGGAAAGAGGAAGAAAATATCAAGCAAGGAAGAGTAGGATCAAGCGGCTACAATGAGGTTATTTGTAAATATCAAGTTGCATGTATGATTTCCTTGCTAGTTTTGGCATGCTTGGTTTTGTATGTGTTTTCTTGGTTCTCTTGTTGTCATTGGCATGGGTTTTTCCTTGGTTTGACAATTTTTTTCAGCCTAGCCTTGCCATTTCTATATAGCGATGGTGTGATGGGTTCTCTTGTACTTGGTTGAGTTGGATTGCCAGATGGACTCGAAGCTGAGTGGGGTGGTATTAGGAGTATTCACAAGGCCTAGGAATCTTGCGATGGGATACACAATAAAGATTTAATATGAAAACATTGATTGAGCCTAAGAATCCCTTTACTAGTGAATGATGGGATACATGGTAATGCTTAGTGCTGAGTACCCGTGATTAGGCATAGGAATCCCAAGATGGGATACACGGTAAAGCCTAGAGGGTGGAGACCTCGTAGGCCTAAGAATCCCTTGACCGATAATGGCAAGATACATGGTAAAACCAAGAGGTTAAGATAGATAAATTCCTCACAGTTTAGGTGGAGATATCGAGAGGCATGAATGCTTGTTTAGGGCCTAGTGATTCGGTGGAGATTGCGTTAAAGCCGAATTCTATTGATGAGGGTGAGGTGGTGTAGCCTAAGGAAGCCCTGTTCGACTTTTGGTTATGAGTCCTACATTCATGTTTAGAATATGGCATGGGGGTGATTAGATGAAAGCAATATTTGGTTCAGCCAATCTATGGTTAGGTGGTATGTGGAAGTCTTGAACTTGGTTAGGCTATTCATTCATTAATAAGAACTATTTCTCTTTGTTATTTTATGTGTAAATGTACTTGTTCATATGTGGCACTCATGGTTATTGTATACTTGTTATTTTTGTTGGTTATGAGCTTGTTTTAAGACAATGATCATGTGTGGATCTCATCATGTTTTTATTCATAAATGAATGAACAATGAATATATGACCTAATAGATGATAGTGCATCAATACTTCTTAGTGAATATCAGATAAGTATGAGACCCCTATGCTAATATATGTTGTTAAAACCTGTAGAATGCATATTTGTGATATGTTTGATGAAATTATTGTCATGGCTAGTAGGGGTCCATTCAACTCATTGATCAGTTATTTTCATTAGTATCCTTGTTCAATTATTATTTTTCATTTCTAAAAGTTTCTTGAAGTTCTGGGCTGTGGCTTGAGTCTTGGTCCTAAAAATGTGGCACAAAATCTGAGGTCATTGGCACAAAACAAGTTGGAAAGGTCCATAGTCACTAGTTTACCTTGTTGTGGGAGTGAATGGAGGCCTATAGTCACATGCATGCATTGTCATGGGAGAGACTAGGGCTATGAAAATGCAAGTTTCTTCAGGGGTTAAGCACCTGGAATGGTTGGTTAGCTCCTAGAGGTTTTGTGGCATGTGTGGAAGGTTAGATTGGTTTTGTTTTTTTCAGTTCCACTTCCTTAACTTTACATGGGGAATTGAATCACATCATATAGCCTCTCGTCACATGTTTATCCGAGTGAACTGGTTATCTTGGGTAGATGTAGGAGGAGGGTGTTACAATGTAGACACAATCACTATACTATCATCCTTTCCTCCTTGAACTGTGCATTATGCAATCCCTAAGACTTATCCTCTATCCTACACTTAGTCTCGGGTAAAATTAGTAAGTGTATAAGGAGAGTTAGACTAGGAGATTCCTGGGTTTATGTTGTCTTCTCATGGGTGAATTCCATCTACAAGTACTATATCTCAATATGAAAGGATGAGATTCAAAGAGGATGCTTAGGTGATCATGCAGAGGACATTCGAGAGGCTACAAAGACAATATGATCATTAAGCAAGAAGACGAAGGGACACTAGATCCTGACAACGGATTGAAGATAATGATCACATGGAAGTCTCCATATCAACCAACCTCTTGGAAGATGAAGATAAAACACATACAAGATCCATCATGGAGAAGTTAAAGTCATAGTAGCAAAAAGAAGAGCTTGGCATTGCCACATCATCATGAAGTCCATGTCATCTTTTCCAATTTATGACTTGTACAAGTGTCATCACAATGTCATATTGCCAAATCATTTGTGGAATGTAATTGTGCAATTTCCCAAAATGTAAAAAAGTAAAATGTGTGGAAGACCAAGAGTCCCACATGGAATACGGAGAGTTAGTAGAAAGTTATAGAGTCATTAGAAGCTCAAAGGTCATGAAATAGTTCGAAGAGTCAATGTATAAGGTCAAGATTCATGAGGGAGATCAAGAGTCACATGGGAAGTGGAGAGTCACATGATTTGCTATAAATAAACCCTCATAACTCAACCAAAGGGACTTTTGGGAGTTGAACTTCTGACCTTGGCTTCTCTAGCTTGACATAGGAGAGAAGATATTTCTTTGAAGGAGAAAGTGGTGACTTAATGTTACACTAGTAGGGCTAGTGTAGTAGCATTGTAATTATATATATTGACACATTTACTTAATATATGAAGCTCATGGAGCTGGAACACTTTCATGCAAATTTCATGAATAATTGTGAGGCTATTCTTTCATTGTTTATGGTGTATGTTTATCTTAACACATACTAATGAAAATGAATTATTTTGTTGGCTTTTGCTAATTATCTTGTTGAATGTGCATTGTTACTTTTATTTATTATCATGGTTGTCTTGTGAACTACTTTGTGGGTTAACTAACAATCCTCTTATGCTCTTGTGTGTCTCTTTTAGGATGGTACTATTACTATTTTCTAGAGGCTCACTCTCTCTCTCCTCTTCGTGAAAGAACTTTATATAAATTGTGACTGTATGCCTCACAATGTCAACTTACTTTCTTATTTCAAATATTGTTTGTATAACCTATTTGTTTAACAATTGCAACCAAGGAAAATTCATAAGAGTAATGGAAGCCGACCATATTTCCAGTTGTGGCAACTGCTCCAAACTTTATGAGGTCTAATTGGGACTTCACATCAGGTAGACCCCCTTGTAAGCTTTTCATCTCCATACAAAAATTGTATGACTTGTCTCAATTCAAGTTTGATGCCGATGGTGGTATATTCATAGAAAAACACATATATAATTTTCTTGGTTTTTGTAAATCTCATGAAATCAAAGATAAAGATGTTGGTTTTATAATATTTTTCCTCACACTTGGAGTTTGAGTTAATTGATGGTGTCATACCTTTCTAACCACTTCTATTCATTCATTTGATTGATTCCTTAAGGAGATTCATCAAGCCTCGGATAGGTATGATTGCTGAGATGTTTATAAGACAACTAATCAAATTAGAATGAAGCCTAATGAGTTAATTGAGGATTTTTGTAATAGATTCCTTAACCTTTGTTATGAATTTCTTGAAGAATATGTGGATTGGGATTACTTTAAACAAAATTTTGAGTGTTTGGTTCAAATATGTTTACATGGTGAGTCCCAACCACTTAATGTTTCTATGCTCCCAACTTGTGTAAACCATGACATGCCTCTAATTTCAGAGGAGGAACCTACTATCATTTTCTTCTTTGTCCTACTCCTTTTCCAGTACCAATTTGGGTGCCTCCATGTGATGTTGTAAAATTTGGGAAATTTGGAAACCAAATTGTTGGTCCATTCATTCAACCTCCATGAACTTCCCACAATCCATATCCTATGGAGGAAACCTGGGAGTTGTTTATGGATCCTAGGTTGAATATTATCCCTTCCATTCCTGAATATGATATTAACACTCATAGATTTAGTACTTAATTTAATTTGTATGTTTCCCCTCTTCTATCATCTCATTCTCATAAACCTTTTCCCCTTGATTTACTTGACCAATCTCTTTCAAACTCTTTTGATTCTCAGTTCGTTAATTTAAAAAATGATCAAGTGCAAGGTAATCACATTTCATGGGTAGAGGAGAAAAATGTTGAAGATTCTTTCAATCTCTCTTCTCTGTTTCAAGACCCTCCATGTCAATATGGTGTTCTTCCATTCTCGGTTGATTTGGAATTTATTCATCTTGGTATTCAATCAAATGAAATCAAAACTCTTAATCAATCTCAAGCCTTGAGCAACCATCATTTTGATGGTCATGACTCTATTGATGTACATTATGATGATTGTATGGACACATCAGCTAACCCTTTCAATTCTCAAGGATATCTTTTTACATTAACTTCTTCAAATTCCCATCCCTTGTGTCCTATTTTTTATAATGAACTAACTCGTGATGAAGACATGCTATGCTCTTTGAAGCTACAATATGATAAGCAAAACCTTGAATTGACATAATATGGTAAGGTTACACATGATGAAGAATAAAATAATCAAATCATTGAGAATCCATCTCATTCCTTGCGATCTCTTGTTTTGCATGAGAAAAACTCTTCAAATTAGGTTTCTCATGAAGTTTCTTTGATTTATACATCTCTAGATTTGAAATCAAAATAATCCTATGACTTGCTTAATCTATTTGTTGAGGTTATAAAATATAATCAAATCAATGATTTAAATGGCTTCCATCTGGATAATAGTGATCTTATTGACTTATCTTATAATAGTTGTCCACATGTGATTTGCAATTTGACTCAGTTCTCAAAATGTAGCTATCCATATTTCCAAAGTTCTAGAACTTGTCAAGAAGTCGAGGCACTTTAACTTTCATTGATCGTTATGTCAGGTTCCTGCAATCCTAGTAAGCTCCCTAATCTAATCGGATTTGGAGTTTCTGACAAAACTCTTGCCTTTTTATTATTTCTCTAGATGCAAACTCTTTCTTGAAATATTTTCGATATTTTGGATATAGTTTTTCTAACTTTCAAGATTTAGTTTCTGATTAGATTAAATATTTTGCTTTACCTGATTCATCGCCATGTATCTTGTATGGAATTTAGGTTTCGAATGTATATATTTCATGGATGCACAATTATATGAAGCCTATCATTCTAATTATCAAGATAAAGACCAACATTGGCTAAAGCATTCATATATGTTATGTTCTTTTGTGAACAATCAACTCCTAATCTTCATTGTGAATTCTATTAAACTAATAATTTTTTTTCTAGCCCATTCAATCCTTTTGAGCAGGGTTCAATTCATGAATTATTCAGCGGATCACAACCCTCATGTTGATATGACTATTGGACTTGATCTAAAATATCCTTCTAACGTTTTGTCAGCATGTTTTTTTAATTAGTTTCCAATATTTGCAACAATGAAAATTGCTTTTGATTTCGCCAACTTTCATGTTACTGGTTTAATATGGAATTCGACACAAAGGGAGCTCATCAAAAATCAAGAATGTTTTATGTCAAGCTACCAACCTGATCATAGCAATAGGTTTAACAACTATCGTTCCAATAATCATTTTCCCACTAGTATATTTGATGATATTTGTTTTACATTGATTTATCTATTTGAATCCATTAATACTTATGATTTATGATTTTACTGTTTAGATACATGTTAAACATTTGAGGCACTTCAGTCTTTGTTGATGGTTATGTTAGGTCCTCACTATTTTTACAAAGCATCTAAACGAGATCAGGTTATATTTTCCTTGCAATATTCTCCCCATGATTTGAGTGTGCTAATTGAAAGTTCATTCTGAGGAGAGTTTTAGGGTTTTCAAAATGGTTTTTTTGAATTTCATGATTGAACCTATGACTAGCTGGAAGCATCGTACTTAGCAAGCCCTTTTTCTAATAATAAGCTTCGATATTTCTTGATGTTTGCTAAGAAGGACAACACCAATGAAGAAACATTCACAATAAGCCTTCGAGGTTTGTATGATTGTTTTTCTCATTGAAAATGTAAGGTTTATCATTGGTTAAGCTTAGTTTTTATGGCACATCTTTCTGCCTTTAGTAAAGACCTTCAATGTATTATGTAAGTTATTCAAGTTCTTATATTTCCTTTTGCACATTGTTTTATATATGTTTTAATTACATGTATATTTGTGTTTGCAAGTCGAGAGCAGTTATGGTGGCTACATTGGAAATTTCACTTCACTTATCCCTGACCTTCTAGCTATTTAGGTTAGGATTAGGTTTAGTTGCATCCTAGTTTTCCTCACTTATCTTGTATTTTCTCTATGTTGGTATTTCTATGGTTTTCTTATTCCTGTCTCCCATGATTGTCTTTAGTTCAATTCTCCATTTTCTTTGTTTTTCTTGATTTGTCATGTATTTCCTTTTCATGTTTTGTTTAATATGAATCTACATGAAAGATGTTTCTTTTGACTCAAAATACAATGTGGTGAAGCCTAAAAGGGGAAATTGTGACAACAAACAATTCTTGTCTAATTTTGTATCCTCTTCTCTGCCTTGGTTTATATGTCTTTAAAATCAATGGTGTTTTGGATGAAAAATATGATTCATTCTGAATGGAAAGCCTTTGGTAAAACTGAAAATCCCATATATTTATTTGGATCTTCTTTCTTAACTCATACTTGGTCTTTTAATATGTTGAATTAACCGAGTAGAGAAGGGAAAGGAGAAAAATTTAAACGATCATATCAGTTTCAGTTATATCTCAAATACCTTAGACAAGGAACAACCTCTCTTACAAATAAATTAATTGGATTCCTCTTCCACTTTCAAAATAAATAAGTTCCTTTGCACATTATATTAGTAACTAAATAAGGGGTGAAGAAGAGAAAGGATTCTTACGCAGAGAGGTGAAGCAAGAAACTTCATCGTGGCACTAAAAAAGCTTGCTAGAAGCAAAGGGATGCCTGTGTTTCCTTGAGGTGACTCTGTCAGGGTACTAAACAAGCTAATTGGTAGCGAAGCAACATTGGACAACATGCCTAATTCTGAATATCAAAATATTGATATACTTGTAATCCCTCTCCCCTATTGAAACAATTGAGGTGTGACTAGTCTTATGTTGACGTGTTTGAAGATGAGAAATGTTGGAGTTTTTCTTTTCCAATGCTTAATTTCCCTATGAGATAAGCATGGTGAGTTGCAAAGCTCACATAGGGATTTTCATCTCTCTAGTTGTCAGAGTTATCCTTAACCAACACTAGGCCTTCTCCATTGTTATATAATAGAGGTCTTCTATGTATTTTAACACAAGATTATGATTAATATAATATTCTTACACGGTATCGGAGCAGGTGATTCCTCCCCTACTGAATTATTTTTTTGAAGCTTCTTTCCTTTCTAATCTAAATATCGTGTTGCAATATGTAGAACTGCACTTTAGTGATCAGATTGGATTTCCAAAATTGACTCTTGCCTCAGTCATTGATGGAAAGAGGTGTATCTAATGTTTCGTATATAAATTTTGTGTGGTCTTGGGATGTTTTTCATCTGTTGGTTAACCACAACTACACTTTTATGTTAAATTCTAGAATCTCTCAAGAAAGCTTCATCAGTGAGATGCATGGTGATATTGTTGATCTTTTGTTACACTGAATATGTGGCAATCATTATTTAAAGGGTATTAATCTCACAGAGTTGTTAAAAATGTTGGTGAATTCCTCTGAAAGCGAAAAAGAATGCTACAGTGGGACACCTATCCATCATAATTTGCAAGCGAAAGCCACCATTTTAGTCTTTTAGGACTACGAACACTAGTAGTCTCCTTGCGAACCATAGCTATCACCATTGTTGTAACATCTAAGGCATGGATCGAAGATGTGGAAGTGATAGCACCAGGTTCATTAGTCGGTTTTGTTTCAATGATTATAATGTAATTTTCATCTCCAACCTGGCATTCCCATTTTCTACATTCTTCATCATATAATTAATTATTTAGTTAATAATTTTCTTGACATGGATTTGGATTCATTAGAGTTGGAAACTAAACAATGACTGAAAAAATCAATAAAAAAGCTGAGAGAGTAGTGAAATGATCCAAATTGGGGGTCATTAGGGGAAGATATTTGAAAATAGTGGGAGAGAAATTGAGGTCACGTCGTGACGAGAAAATAAAATTGTGGTTGTATAACTCACTGGCGCTTGTAGCACATGATTGTTCGATTTAGGTTTTGAATTAGCCTTGTTCCCAATTTCTTTATTCACATCCTTCATATGTGAGGCTACCTCAGAATCTACTGATTCCACAACATTATCGGGCGTCACATATGTCATAGTTTTTTTTTTTAATTTGCTTGAGAATTGGATAAATAATAGAGGCCTTGTATATGGATCTGGGTTCAGATTTTGACTCTGGCAGCTAGTTCATAGGTTGGTGAATTTCATTGGACTTTGGCCTTACAAGTTGCTTAAAGAGGGTAAAACCATTGTTAGTTGAGTCAATTGTCTTTTCATTTCTCTCTTCTTTTTTTTCTCTATGCCTCAGATCCATAAATGTTTTTTTGTGTTGGTTTTAGTGGTTTAATCCACATTTTTTGACTTTAATTGTGGGAGAGGAAATTATCTTTTTGGTTTTTCAAAAAGGAAATTTTATAATCCTTATACTCTTAATGATTGTTTTAAAGTTAAAACCCTATAAACACGATGTCTATTGGAGAATGACTTTCTATCCATTTGGTATTTTGATGGTTGGTGGTTATGAAATGCTTCCTTATTGGTGAGTCATGAAAAACTAGGTGAATTGGTTTTATTTGTGTTAGTGCCTAAATCTACCTTAGGTTTAAGGAAGGCAGGTCTAGGGTAACATCAAACCACGCTTAACCTGGTAGCTAGCCCTACTAGGTCAGGAGAGGGCTCTCTCCTTGTCAATCTCAATTAAGATATTCACAACTAGGGCTTGAGATGACTGAAATGAATGCTGATTTTAGGCTAGGTATAGGAGATTAGGGTTTATGGTTTGATTTTAAGTTTTGGTTGCTGGATCAATTTGGAGAAGGTAGATTGGGTCGAGGAAATCAACTCAGGGATACAGTGATGTCCTGTGGGGCAAGGTAGACAAACGTTTATGTACTAGAAATGGATTGAGATGGTAGAGTAAGACAGATGAGGAGTTGAGGAGGGCATAAGAAACTATGAATCCTCTTCAAATAGTGAAAACATTGAAAACCAAATGCATTCCCAAGACAAAGCACTATAAATTTAGTGTATTTTGTCTATTCACCTTGATTCATTTAGTTTAAAAGAGAGGGAAATATGTGGATACATATAAAACATCAGAAAAAAAATCATTACAAAGAAGAAACAATACATAAACTCACTATCACAAGAATCCCACAAAAATAGCTGTGAAACCTGGTTTTATTCCTTGCCAAACTGTTGATACAAATGCTTAATGAGTGCCAACACTTCTGCCAAAGTCCAACCTTTACAAATGACTAAGAAATTATATAATATAGGCAAGGAAACCACTCATGCTAGCTATCAAGGTCGAATCCATGAGAAGAGGGGTGGTTTCAACCATATCTAAACTAAGAACAAGAATATAGGCACTGGAACAACTTGCCTCTAAAACCAAGGAAACCAATTCAATATAGCTCAAAACCAGTTGGAACTTGATGTATTTACCCTATGAAGTGATTTTCAACCATGTTTACATCAAATTCATCATTTACCATGTTTAAATTTACCAAGAAATGAGGAAAAAGTGATCTCCCAAGAAAACTAGGAAAAATCTAGAAAATCAGGGAAAATTGGCAAAATCCATTTAAAGCGTAGCGCCAAAATTTTAATGCGCAACGCTTTTTCTAAGCCAATTTTGGAAGCCATACCCGAGTCTAAATCAGATTTAGGGTATCTCATTGGAAACCTTATCAATTTTACTTTCTGGAATAACTTGAATTTCTTAATTTGGAGTCCATTTTCCCCTCCAAAAATTGGTTCTCCCAAGACTACTTCCTGTGTGGCAAAAAAGTGGCAGAGATGGCACTTTTTAGGTGTTTTTTGCCCTTTTGGAGACCTAGAATTTGTCCAAAATTCTTATCCATTTATGAGATTTCATATTTTTCCATGATGATACCAAAAATGTAAACCATTTTGCAAGAAGATGTCCCCAACAAAAGTGCAGTGCCACCTATTGGAAAAGCCCGTTTTTTACATTAAAAATGAAAAAAATGAAAAAAATTGCTCCAAATTTCTTGAAATTTGGCATGAATGATCCTTGTTAAGTGATTTTACGAGCCAATGATTCTTCAACCAATATTTTGAGTTTATCTTGCTCTTTCTTGTTTTCTTAAGGCCTTTTCCAACTTAGCCTTAAGCCTCTTGTTCCACTGCTCACCTACATTTGGAATGTCGGTGGCTTCTAAAATAATAGTAGGTGAAAATATGAATGAAACACCAGCAAGTTTTATCTAATCGTTGTCTAGATCAATGCCAAATAACCTGGTCAGCTCATGGTGAAACTTGACCCTCTCCACCATTTCACAAAAATCATAGCAAGAGTGATGTCTAAAACATGATATGTCAAGAGGACAAGCAAACAAATCTGTGAGACTGATAGGTTCCTCCCAGATGACATTTCCTCCTTTGTGTGGCTTTCTTGGCACATGTGATTCTCTGGAAGTGTCGCTGAAAGTTTCTTCCTCCCTCTCATAGTCTATGTCTCTTTCCAAGGGTTTTTTGGTGGTATGATAGGTGATGTGAAATGAAGGTTTGTAGTGATAACAAGATGAGTATGAAGAGATTTGTTTTATAAGGTAAGTGAGATGTATGGGGATGTGAATACTTGAGGGAGTTAGGGTATAGAGTTTGATAAGGGAATGAGGAATAGTAGGAAAGTAAGAATTGGGAATTAGGGCAAGTGAATAGTGTATTAGGGCTAGGGTTTGATGTAGAAAGTAGGGTTTAGTGAAATGAAGCTTGATGACTGATGGATAGTGAAAAAGACTTGGTAAAATAAGTGTAAATGAAGGAGAAGAGCAGAAAATTACCCTTGGTGGCTTATGAGAGGTATTTTTAGCTTATTTATGGTTTTGAGAAGAAATTCAAAGACAACTAGGGTTTGCTTTAGATGAGACCACACAACTCAATAAACCAAGCAAAAAATCTTCTTCAGCAAGGTGGATGACTGTAATTTCTTGGAAGAATCATTAAAGAGATCCAAAGGTGTTTTGATGAAAAATTTGAAAGTGTTTTCAACAAGTGCGCAGTGCTAATTTAATGTGTAGTGCCTGAACAAATTTACACTGAAACCTCTCACAGGTGCGTGGCGCCAATTTAATGCGCAAGACCTTTTGCAGACCTCTTTTGGAGGCCTTCCTGGTGTCCAAATTGGGCGTGTGATTTCTTGTTGGAAATATTATTGATTCTAATCTTCAAAACATCTTTAATTTTCCAATTTGGAGTTTATTTTCCCTGTCAAAAGTCCAATCTCCCAAGACTAGTCAAAATGTGCAAAATGAGGCTGCCTAAATTTAGAGTGTTGTTGCAGTCAACTTTTGAAGGTATTTCTCAACTCCAAATTGAGCTCATGATAGCTCATTGGAAAAAGCTTTGTGTCTAGTAATCATTTGACTCATCAGACAAGTCATTTAGCTAACCAAGCTAGGAGAAATCTTGATTTTCCCAAGGCCACTCTAGAAGTACGTAGATTCTCCTGAGGCAACTATAATTTTGGTATTTCTCTAAAACCATGACACCTGTGTAAAACGTGAAGGAGGTTTTTCTTCGTTGGCCTATTTTGGACGAAAACCTCTCTCACGTTTTGCAAATTCATTTTTCATTGCTCAAGAACATCATTTGAGTAAAACCTTTCCAGATGTGTGGAACAAGGGATTTATCGAAATGAAGTGAAATGAAGGGGATAAGGGGCTTATAAATTCTTGAGAAAGTTTTGGGAAGTAGGGAGGGATGTTAGGAAGTAGGGGAAAGTGGAATTTAAAATTTTGAGTGAGGGGAAGGGGTTCAAAAGGGAAAAACACATGCTTAGCCTAGAAAATTGTCAAATTGTAGCAAGAAACTAGGGTTTGTGGGAAAATGAGGAATTTGAGGGATATCAGTGATGGGAAGTGTTTAATAAGATACATTAAGGATAAGGGAAGGTGTATGATCATCATGATACAAGTTTTGTTGATGATTTGACCATCCAAGATAAATTACCTTCAAAACCCTAGGAGAGGGAAATAGGTCTTACGCAAGTACAACTGAAGCACGAACAAGGTGTAAAATGACCCATTGGAACTTGAAATGATGATGATAACTCTTTGAATGATGGTACAGTCAGCTGAATGGTGACATGGGCCGACACTTGGAAAACTTTGGAAGGAGTGAAAAAAAACCCTAGACGTAGTACTTAGTGAACAAATTTTACTTGAAAACTCACTGAAATGACAAAATTTGACTTTGACACTCTGAGACCACTTTGTAAGAGAATATTTGATCACTGGTGGAAGGTTTCAAAGGCTGATGCTAACAATTTGTATGGTAATTGGAAGCTTTAAACTATTGTTGTTATCATCATTAGGTTTATTTTATAGTAGTTTTGCATTTTTGGCCAACAAAAACACATTTTCCAACTTGGTCTTTTCATTTTGGTTAAAATATTGGAGGAATTTTGTGAAAAGAGCGAAGCATATGAACTTTGTAAAGAGGTCATTCAATTTCACTCAGTTGTGGTTATATTGCAAGTGGAGAATGCAACTCTTAAAAATAGGTTGCAAACTTCAATAGCTGAAAAAATTAAGAAGGTTGAACATCTAGATTCATCCATGGAGAAACATTTCTAGATGCTTATAGATAAATTTCAAGAGAAGATTGACCTCCTTGATGACTTGCAGGAGGAAGTTGAGTCTTTTTCTGACTCAAGAACAAAAAATTTGAAGAAGTGACTCAAAGAGAAAAATACTCACACATGTTGGAGATTTATTGTTTAAAAGAAACAATGATGGAGAAATATCATTTTTTGAAACAATATTATGATGCCTTGTCTCAAAAGCTAATCGAGAAGGATGAGGTCATTCGAAATTTGCAAGATTCTAAGCAGGAACTTGAATTAGAAGTTAGTTGTTTTCAAAAATTTGAGATGGAGATAGTTGATGTTAAGGTGTTAAGGTGCTAATATATGCCACTTCGATACTTAATGATGTTGAATACCATAAGGATGATGTTGATGATCATGATTCAATGACATGCCTTTGTCACACCCATTTTGAAAAACGTACTACTGGAATTGGATCTAGATTGTTGAGTAAAATAGGATATACCGAAGGAGGACTTGAAAACAATGGAGAGGAAATTGTTTCTCCTATAAATCTTGTAGTGTAAATAGCAAGAGTAGGTTTTGGATATGATCTTGCAGCTACCTCATCACCTATATCCAACTATGAGGTGCTTGAAGAAAATTCTCTTGTTGACTATGATAAGTAGATCAAAGACATGGTTGTTGATGTCATTCCAAACGATATTATGGATGCACTCAAGTCGAAGCCTGTAGAGGCAAAAAATAAGCCATTTTCACATCCTCATCATAATAAATCAACCAAGCATCAATACTATTGGTTAATTAGTAGTCCGAAATGTATATCGTTACAAAAGAGATGTGAAAGAATGAATCATGGACTAGTGTGGACCGTCAAGATTGTTTGTGGATGGGTCAATGGATGGTCGTGGCATTATTTGAACCAATTCTTGAAGAATTCCTATCATTGTGCTGCATCAGTTATTCATTGTTGACTGTTTTTGTACCCTCAATTATGTTTTAGGGGGGGAATTTGCTGACATTGGGGACTATTGATTCTCGTTCCTTTTGCAATTGTGTTCTAAGGGGGGTAGTTAGATGGTGATAGATATTGTTGTTTTGGTCAATGTAATGGTGATAATGTTCAAAAAAGTTTAGGAGTGTTTTGTATGAAATTTTCCATACTTACAGGCCTCATTGTTTATTTTTTGGTTGATGGTGTTGCTTATGTTTGAAGCCTTTGTCCTGGATCTTTACCGATACCTAGTTTCTCTGAATTTTGTTTTGGAGAAGTTGACAATGTTTTCCACCTGTGTGCATCTGCAACAATCCTACTTCAGAAATCAACTAACCTCAATGAGGTTTCACAACCCTCATATTTAGAGTTTTGGTACATCATAATTTCATACTTCTTGATTGGAGCAAGCCTATGTTCTTGCAATTCAATGGATTGTTATGGGATCTCAAATTTTATCATCATGATAATTTGAGCACTGGCATTTTTCTCTCTTTTGGGGGGGATTTTTTCCTATGGGTTTTTCTCTCTCTCTTCACTTATGAGAGTTTGTACATGGGTACCTAATCAAGCCTCATTGTTGGGAACCATTCTTTGTTTTCTTTCTTCTTTAGTTACTCCCTATGTTTCGCTTAGGGGGGGTGTTGGAGTTTGTCTTTTCCAACGATTCATTTCCCTATGAGCTAACTATGGTGAGTTGTAAGCTCACATAGGAACTTGCATCTATCCATTTTTCATATTTATCCTTAACCTACACTGAGCCTCCTCCATTGCTATATAATGGAGGTCTTCTATGTCCTT
The DNA here is from genome assembly GCA_000404065.3 of Pinus taeda. Taxonomy (NCBI): domain Eukaryota; kingdom Viridiplantae; phylum Streptophyta; class Pinopsida; order Pinales; family Pinaceae; genus Pinus; species Pinus taeda. The sequence goes on from APFE030153829.1 coordinate 193,180, forward strand.
TAACACAAGATTGTAAGTAATAGAATACTCTTACAAGAAAGGAATAGAGGAGACTATATCTTTACCAAGGATAAGAGGAAAAACTAGGGTAATCTACATGGTTAATCAATACTTCTTGAAATAATGAGACCTTGCAATTAAAGGTAAAACCTAAACAGAGAATATGGATTTCTACCAGTGTCTCGCCAAGGGTTGTCGTTGCGACAAAGACCTTCCAATTTTTTTCTTACACTCAAATTTTGTAGCCTATTGAGGATCTTATGAACCGTCGATTTTCACTTCATGGTCAATTGATGCTTTGTTATGTGTTTGAGACATCTTCTCAGATTGTAAGTTTCAAAGCCACTTGGCCACACATTTTCTGTCTACGATGAATCCACAAACACACATCTTTCTATGCAATCTAAGATAGTCATTAGACAATACTGGATGGTAAGGCTTGCATAATCACTAGTGATAGTGACTGTTCAATACATAAGCTTAGTGTACTATGCAACACATGTCTATAGTTAGTGTGCATTCTCCATTGCTATTATTTCTCACTTCGATTGCATTTGCTTCTATTTTGGAGAGTTTTCCCAATTGTTGCTTTGGCGCACCTTTGTTTTCACAAGTGTTGCTTTCATGTTTGTGACTATCTTTTTTGCGTGATTTCACTTTAAAAATTGTCTTTCTCATGTTATCTTGACTCTGGAATGTGTCACTTTCACTTTCTCTAGCCTTTGCAAGTGTCATTTTCACTTTTATCTTACTTTTGCAAGTGTCATCTTGTGGTTAGCGAAGTGTCACATCTAGTCAAAGGAAGAGATTTGTACATTTTTGAAGGGAATTTGATGCATTTATCCTACACTATTGTGTTATATCTATCATAAAGACATGAATTAGACATATTCCTCAAGTCTTGAGCATTGTTTCACTAGTGTCGTCACTTATGTGGAAAATTATATCTTAAGTGTCACAGTTGGAGGTAAACCTTGTTCTATTATTGTTTCAATGAGGAAATGTTGATAAATGCTACATTTTTTAGTGGTTTATCATCTAAAGTGTATGACCAAAGTCATGTTCTGGTCCCATCTCTGTGAGATCTGGTCCTAGACTTAGCTATTTTCCGATGATGATTTTTCCCTGATCAACCTCCTTCCAGTATGCTTCCCTGAACTGCACATTACATTGTATCGGGCATTAGTTAGCTTGTCCTGCCTCTTGGAACTACACAATGTATATTCATAGCCTCCAAGGATTGTGCATTGTGTAGTCACTGTGCTAAATGATCCTCCTCCCTTTGGAAACTCTACAACTTTATTCTCCAACTAGTTTCTCTATGTGCATTGCATAGTTTATCTCCTTATCTCTATGAGCTGCAGAAATGTGCAATCTAGTGTACCAAAATCTCTCTTGAGCTATGCATTACATAGTAACAATGAGCAAGCTTGCCTCACTATGTCGCTATCTCCCTCAATTGTGTAACCTTTAGTCACTATCCTCCCTACACTATGCATTTTGTAATTACAATGAGTAAGCCTTCATTACTGTCTCATTAACTTGTCCAAATGCGTAGTTCTGTGCCTCCTTGTCTCCCAGAATTGTGCATTTCCTAGTTTCAGTGAGAAATCCCTCACTATTGTCTCCTAAACTCACTCAATTGCATAATATTCCTTCTCTGACCCCCAGATACTATACATTGCACAATCAAAGTCACCATACTATCATTCCTACCTCTTAGAACTGTGCATTATGCAATCCTTATGCCTTCTTATCTATCCTACACTCAATCCTGAGTCTAATCAGTGAAGTGTGTAAGGAGAGTTAGATTAGGATATCTTTGGGTTGATGTTGGTTTGTCATGGGTGAATTCCATCCACAGGTACTATATCTCAATATGCCAGGATGATGTTCAAGGAGAATGCTTAGGTGATCATGCAGAAGACACTCATGAAGCTCTAAAGACAAGATTATCATCAAGCAAGAAGATGAAGGGAGACTAGATCACAACAGTAGATTGAAGATCAAGATAACATGAATTTCTCCATATCAACAAACCTCTTGAAGGATGAAGATAAAACACGTATAATATCCATCATGGAGAAGTTAATTTCATAGCATCAAAAAGAAGAGCTTAGGATTTCCACATCATCATTTCCAAGTCATGGCCTGTACAAGTGTCATCACAATGTCATATGTGTCAATGTGTCTTACCACATCAACTGTGGAATGAAATTGTGTAATTTCCCAAAATGAGAAAATGTAAAATGTGTGGAAGACCAAGGGTCTTGCATGGAATATGAAGAGTCACTAGAAAGTCATTGTAGAAGATCAAGACTCATGAGGGAAGTCCACAGTCACATGGGAGGTGGATATTCACCTCATTTGTTATAAATACACCCTCATAACTCAAGAAAAAGGACTTTTGGGACTTGAACTTCCCGCCTTGGCTTCTCTAGCTTGGCATACGAGAGAAGATATTTCTTTGGAGGAGGAAGTGGTGGCTTAATGTTCCACTATTGAGGCTATTGTGGTAGCATTGTAATTTTATTTCTTGGCACTTTCACTTAATATATGAATCTCATAGAGCCGACGCACTTTCATTCATATGTTGTGAATAATTGTGAGACTATTCTTTCATTGTATACGATGTATGTTTATGTTAACTCATACTAATGAAAATGAACTTTTTCATTGGCTTTGGTATGTATATTATTGAATGTGCATCCTTACTTTCCTTTATGATAATTTTTGTCTTGTAAACTACTTTATAGGTTTACTAGCAATACTCATATGCTCTTTTGTGTCTCTTTTAGGATGGTACTATTACATTTCTTCTAGAGGCTCACTCTCCCTATCCTCTTTGTGAAAGCACCTTATATATGTTGCGATTGTATGCCTCCCAGTGTTAAATTGCTTGTTTCAAATATTTTTTATATAACCTCTTATGTTAACAATTGGAACCAAGGTAAATTCCTAAGAGTAATGGCAACCGGTAATATTTCCGGTTGGGGTTCCTACTACAAAGGGTGTGAGGTCTAATTGAGACTTCACATTGGGGAGACCTCCTTGGTTGACGGATTTCAAGCACCATCAATAAAAAGTAATAATGTAGTATAATTTTATGCATTATATGCCTTGGAGACAATATTTATCATTGCTACAAGAGGTGGCTATGCCATGTTAGTTGCAAAGGGGATTCACAAGTCACCATTCTAATAAAAAAATGCATCAGGGCTTGCCAAATTTGTAAAATATCTAATACTTAGTGCTTGAGGAAGGATTGGAATTCATTCAATATATTCTTCCTAAAATAGTGGTTATCCTCCCATATCATGCCAGGCAATTAAAAAACAAAGGCATACATTGTCTTGCTAATGAAGAGATTGCATGTATTCAAGGGATGTTGGATAAATGATGGGATCCTCGAGATGAAGGAACCCTTATTATGGATTTCTTGGAATTTGTGAATGCAAATCATGCTCCCCTGGATGGCATGATAGGGATGTGATGCATGGGTGTTATGTTATTCATAACGCCATCCTTCTCTAGCATGCATAATTTCATGGTAGGAGGTGCGAAGGATTCAGGTTCTCATTCCATTATTGCTTATCGCAAGATGGTAACTTTTTGGGTGGATGGGATTTTATACATGTTTCAAAAGGATGACTTGAGAATGAATACAAAAATATTTGAATATCTATGAATATTGGATTCCCAAGTGGGTTTACAACACCATTGCACAACTCCACTAAGGAATTGACTTGAATCTTCTAAGCATCATCGAGGGTTATGGATTAGTATGTCAGTTAAATAACTTGGGGTGCCATTTCAACTTTAGAGAATCGTATTATTTGGGGTGAGACCTAAGGATTGGTGTGCCCATTGGTTCATTCAGTTATCTCAATGATGGTTACTACCTTATTGAATTAATATGGCTCGAGGTGGCCCTAGCCACAGAGGTCATATAAGTAGGGGAAAAAAACCTATCACACACACTCAATCGGGAACAAAGGAATGTAAGAGAGTTTTTTAGTGTTTCAGTCTCTAACATATTAAAATATTCAAGATGAAATGGAGTTTATTAAGGTAAAGGCTCAATTGGAAAGATAATTCATCTTAGATGCTTAAGTAGATGTTGCAGTCAACTCTTTGTTTCTTGACACAGGTGTTGAGCCAATTTAATGACTATTAATATTACTAAATCGTGACCATTAAATGTCAACCTAGGTAGGTCTATTTATTTCAAAGGAGTATGCACTGTCTCTACTGATACACTTCAGCCAAGAGTAAAAGTAAAAGATAGAATAAATGTCACTGAATTTAATTGCAGAAAGTAACATGTGCAGAAATAAAAAACATTCTTCAAAAATGAAACCACACTTCATGTTACCAAGGAAAATGGTGTGGCACACACAAGACCACTAACTAGGCCGACTGACTGAATATTATGTTCAAATCAATCCTGTGTGACAACATATCAAAAATATGGAAACATAAATAAACCCATTCTGCAAATTACATGGCGACATAAATAATTTCACACTTACAAAAAGGAAAAATAATTAATCTACCACTATGCTAGTGCTGCAATTTCAATCCCTGCTAAAGAGGAGGGCTTTTGCTCCCTAACAAGGCGTAGGATGAGATGCAAATTAGTAAATTCTCAACACTACATCTGAAAAGAAAACATCGACAACATTTTTATTTGTATTAAAATGATTATGAGTTATAGGAGAAAACTAATGATACTGTTTGTTCCATTTACATGGAACTGGGTCTCCTTTATAAGATTTACATGTCCAAAATAAGAAATAGATCAGTCATGAGAATCTCACGATTCTCATGCTGATCAATATCGAGAGAAAATAGAAATCATTACAACGGGTTCTAAACACAAGGCCTATTGTTGTTACACCATTTCTCAAAATCACAACTACCTTGACTCGTTATTTGCCCATAGATAATACAATATTTATGACATTTTTCGTGTGGAATAGTACCCACGGTCCTAGACATTTGTGGTGTAGTCAACTTCCCATGGTGTAACAAAAACTTCTGGTGTAACAGAAATGCTATGAAATGACAAGTACTCAAAAAACCCTTTGTGAATTATCACAACATTGTTCATCCTTTGGTCATAGACTTTGGAGTATTACTTGAAATAAATAGAGCTAGAAAACCATTTCCATAATTGCCTCGGTTGGGCATAAAAAATACACCACCTCATTCATATTTAACAAAAATGGAAAAATAACACATTAGAACAAAAATGGATTCTTATAACCAGGAAAAAGGTAATTATGATATAAAGTCAACAGGTTCAGAGATGAAATGGTCAAGGATGGGCAGAAAAGGGTGTCCAAAATATGCACAAAACCTACACCCAACATCTCCCCCAAGCTGAAACAATTGCATGTCCTCATGAAAAAATACTTCAGAGCCTGCTACTATACTTCATATGTAGTTTTGTTAGATTATAGGCATTAGCGTTGTCCTCCTCAGTAGACCTGTAGCCTTAAGTGGCCATCAGCTGGTGTGGCCAAGATTCCTCCTCATAATCACACAGTTGATACTGAGGCTGGTACTCCTCCACTGGTCGACAAATTAAAGGATACTTAAACCTGAGACCTATCCAAAGGGCACCCAACCGATCCACAATCTGGTCATACTTTGGGACCCATACAATAAAAACCACAAAATTTTGAAAACCAAATGGTTCACTTTCCTGTAGTCCTACATTACTAACCTCTGTGTGTTTATGGCACCCTGTTAGTGCACGAGTCTTCATTTGCACAAAAGGTTGATGCAGAGCTTCACAATTCTTCACTCGTAGATGGCTACCTATTCCTTAACATTTGGAACACTAAACAATTTCCTGACAAAGTTGTCTTAATTCTACGGCCATACCTGGTTCAACCCAGATTATTAATGTTGCTTTCTCTTGATTTTTCATAAAAGAAATAAAGGCACGCAACTGTAGATCACCCATGTAAGAAAGAACACACGCAACCATGTGCGTACTAACATTCTCACAAATTATATTATGGAGGAAAAGCTCGCAATTCAATCTTTGATCATGGAAATCACATGCACGAAAAATTTCCAAAACGGTTTGGGTATAATTACCCAAATATGGTCTATTTTCGTAGATTTCCTTCAATTGAAACAAGAAAAATCGTTCCCATAGAAAAAATAGGTAGGATGGTGAGGGTATTCTACACCCTAATAGATTTAGGGTGAGTTCATGCAGCTTCTATTTTTCATTCATTAAATCCCAAACTTGTTGCGGCAACAACTGCAACTCCTCTTCTTTCTTCTTTATAGCTTTCTCCTCTTCCCATCTTTCCCATTTTTCTGCTAATTCCTTCTTAGCCCATTTCTCCTTGAGCGAGTTCACTACTTTTTGGTGTGTCGCCAGCGAGATCACTCCTTCCTACGACAAGAGTACCTATTTTTTCCACTTTTGAAACTATGATATCAATAAAATCTTCTCTAAAAACCATCTTGATTTAGGACCCCATGTTCCTTCACATGCACTATCACTTGGAGGTGTAACAACACCCTGAGGATTGAGCTGCTCCATTTCAGCTACTAGATCTTGTGTAACAACAACATCGTTAATGGGTTCTTGTGTAGAAGCCTCTTCTTTTCATCCTTGGGTAGCTTCTACCTCTATTTCTCATTCTTGTGTAACAAAAATATCGTCAGCAGGTTCTTTTGTATGAGCTCCTAGGTCGCTGCCCATGGAATGCTCTGTTTTAGTTGTTGGTTCTTGTATATGAGCTCCCAGGTTGCTACCCATCAAGATGGTGCTCAAAACATAGAATTTGTATGTGTTTTTTGCTAATTTGATGGTGCATGCCAAACACATAGGACCTCATGCAGAATTCACCCTCATTTTTTCCACTGCTTGTGCCAAGGTATCCAAGCCTGAGACCCTTGCTTCTGCTCCAATTCTTTCTAATTTTTACCTCAAATTTTCATTTTCTTCTTCTAAATTCTTGATTTTAAGCAGCAAAAATTGAGTCTTGTCCTTACCTAGTAGAGGGTCTTCTTCTGGATGGAGTTGTTTCCCTTCTTTCTGCCTCCCCATGTCCTCACTCGATTCCTTGCTGGATGAAGGTGAAGGTTTTGGTTGTGAACTAACTTTTACCCTTTTCTTCGGTATCCTGCCAGCTATCGACTTCTTCAATGATATTCTCTTGATCCTACTCTCCAAAGATTGGCCTCATTCTCTAGTCGCCCTTGCTTCCATTGGGGCATCGGGGATTTCAGTTCACCTCTTGTCAGAGGTCCTTGTCTTTCTATTCATGAATTGCTCCCAACTTCTACTTTGTCATTCCGGTGTATCCAATACGATCAATTTAATAAGACCGTGATTGGTGAAACAAGATTTTGGGTGTGCAGTAATTTTTATAGCCATTGACATGTGCCTGATGTTTTCTAACAATAAATACGAAAGGTTAATTAGTTGCATGTGCCACAGGTGATTTAGCAGTGCAAAATAGTAGTTAAACATGATTATTTCCATTCCTTCATAGGTAATGTATAGGGAAACATCTCCCCATGGATGAGGGAGCGACAATCTGTCAATTCCCCTATTGTTCTTCTCCTTAAAGGAATTCTGCCTTAAGAGAGGGATCATTTCTTTTTCTCCCTAACCACCATTTCCCCACAGTCTCTAATGATGTCACACAAGAAATCACTTCTTCTATCACTTCTATATTTAGCCCCCAAACTATCATATGGTTCCTATGCAAGTTCTAAGTGAATTCCATGGCCATTGACTCCTCTGATTCATTGAGCCATTCGAAAAATTTGAACTAACCTGCTTCCTTAAAGACCTAGCATGCCTCAAGGAAAGTATCTGTTAGGTCCCTATAATACTAGTGATTCCCCCATCACTATTGTCATTATAGCCTTTATTGTTATTGTTGTGCTCCTATTGTCCCCATATTGTTATTATTGTGCCCTGATATTATTATTGTTATGTCAACTTTAATTTTATTGTGACCCCTTAGACTCCTATATATAGAAAGGAGGTTTTTTCACTTGTATCATCCAAGAATTGTTCATTTTTGTGATGTAAAGGAGGTTTACCCCTCGAAGAGGTGGATTTCTAAGTCATTGATCTATCTTTTCTATCTTTTTGTGAGCTGGTTTCATAACATTTGGTATTAGAGCTTTGGATTCTGAGGTTTCGCTGCTCCAAAATAGGTCATCGTGGAATTTTTGGTATAAATTTTTTTGTGCAACATTTTAGAAGCTAAAAAGAACTGTTTGAGACGTAATCTCAATGATCCATGGGTCTAAATTGCAGAACTTGTATCACTATATTTTTGGAGATATGATCCAAGGAAGTTAGGGTTTTTGCAGGCCCCCGAATTACATCCCAAACAAGTGACCTTGGGAAAATTGTCATAACTTTTTCTCTGAGTATCAGATGGAAATGTTGTAAGATATCATAGAAAGAGGACAGATTGTAGTCTTTTGTGAATATTTTACAGGTCCGAAGGTTGAAACCATGACACGTGGCACTTCGTACAATTTTTCTCTACTGAAAAAGTGTATAATCTGGTCATCTTGGGAGATTGGGCATAACACTTTCTTAGAGAATCAAATTTTGATCAGATTTGAGGTGTTAGAAAGAGGAGTCAGAGGGCTACCACAGTGCCCAATTTCAGATCTTGAAGATCCGAAATTTCAAAGATACATCAGATACAATATCAAGCTCCTACAAAGTGAAGTGTAGTTTTTTTTTAATTTTTTTTTAATTTTGCATAAGTTTGGTTTGAAAAATTAGTTTGAAGGAATTCAAAGGGAATAGTGAAGCATAATTATCATTAATTGATGCCCCGAAGAAAGAAAATGGAAACACCTAGTAAGAAACCTGAAAGCTCTAGGATGACTCATGAAGAAGAGGAAGAAATCAAACATGATATATCAAAATTAAGAGACCAAGTGCAAAAAAATTCACTCTCACAAAAGGTAACAGAAGTTAAGATGGATGGTTTAAAGAAATATGTAGAAGCTAAGATGGATGGCATGGAAGCTAAGGTGGATGGTTTAAAAGAGGGTGTGGAAGCTAAGGTGAATGGTTTAGAGAAAGGTGTAGAAGCTAAGATGAATGATGTGGAAGTGAAGATGAATGACATGGAAGCTAAGATGGATGGTGTGGAAGCTACGATGGAAGATTTGAAGACAAATTTGACAAAGTTTATACAAGAAATGCTTACTAATGCCAAAATGGTAGTAAAGGAAACTCATGATGAGAACAAAATAAATGTTAATAATGATTTCATAGATTCTAATGTTGGATCAAATACCCACCATGTTCTAAAGATCGATATGAGGAAGTTTGATGGCAAGGATCTTGTAACATGGATACTAGAGATGGAGCAATATTAAGATCTCCATAATGTACAAAACACAGAAAAGGTACACATTGAAACTTTATATTTGGAACCAAATCAATTTGTATGCTATTGATGGAGCAAATTGGAACAAATTGTCACTTGGGAAATTTTTACGGATGAAATTATAACACATTCTAAGGATATAAAAGGTAACCCCCTTTTTAGCCAGTTGATAAATCTCAAACAAAAGGGTTCAATGATGGAGCAAATTGAGGACTTCGAAAAATTGAATATAAGGGCAAAAAGTTATTCCAGAGGAGCATAGGATTGGTGTGTTTATAGGGACTTTCAATGATAACATCCAACATGAGGTTCACCTTTGGGAACCCGATTCATTACAGAAGGCATTCAGGTTGGCAAGAAAAATGGAAAGAAAAATTATGGCAACAAGGAACCCTACCACTCACAATTATAAATATGGAAGCTTTGTTGCCCCTAGCCTTCCACAACCTATAGGGTTGACACCACAAAAATTGGAAGAAAAAAGAGCAAAAGGGCTTTGTTATAGTTGTGATAGAAAGTACACCAAAGGTAATAAGTGTGCTGAGAATAAATTATTTTACATAGATTGTGCGGAGGATGAAGAAAAGGAACAAGAAACATCAAAAGAAGAGGATATACACCAGTAACAAACCCTAGAGAAAGAAGAAATGAATTCGACCATATCTTGTAATGCATTGGCTAGAATTACCACTCCTTAAACTATCAAGTTAGAAGGACATATCAAGAAGAAAAAGGTAATAATGTTGATTGATTCGGGTAGTAGACATAATTTTATTCATTGTAATATAGCCAAGGAATTGAATTGCTTCCTATATCCAATACCATAGTGTCAAGTGATGGTTGCAAGTGGAGGAACCATAAATTTCTCTAGAAAGTGCCATGATATCAGGCTATCCATGGGAGAATATGTATTGAATAGCCCAATGCTTTCCATTCCAATGGGTGGTGCTGATGTTGTACTAGGAGTCTAATGGCTACAATCCTTGGGTACAATAGATTTTAATTTTCAAGAACTTTTCATGAAGTTTTCTTCAGAAGGAAAGGAAGTTGAATTAATGGGTATCACGGGGAGACCGGGAGAGATAATTAGAGGTAACGAAATGACAAATCTTCTAAAGAAAAACAATGAGGCATAATTGCACAATTATGTTCACTAGAGGTTCCCACATCGAAATCATCTATTTCTCCATATCTCCAAGAAGTCTTGGATAATCATTCCATGGTATTTGAGACTCCCAAAGACCTCCCAACTCTTCGTGATCATGATCATGCTATTCATTTGATTCCAAGAAGTGTTCCTCAAAACATCAGGCCTTATAGATATCCCTACGCCCAAAAGAGTGAAATTGAACATATGGTTGTAGAAATGCTAGAGGCTGGTATAATTCAACCTAGTCAAAGTTCTTTCTCTGCTCCAGTAGTATTGGTGCACAAGAAGGATGGATCATGGCGCATGTGTCTAGATTATAGGGAGCTCAACAAGCTCACTATTAAGGATAAATTTCCCATTCCTGTCATTGATGAATTATTGGATGAATTTCATGGATCAATTTACTTCACCAATTTGGATCTTCATTCAGGATGTCATCAAATCATAATGAAGAATGAACACATTCCAAAAACAACATTTAGAACTCATAAGGGTCATTATGAATTTTTGGTTATGCGTTTTGGCCTTACCAATGCACCTTCTACATTTGAAGGTTTGATGAATTCCATTTTCAAACCCTTCCTTAGAAAATTTGTGTTAGTATTTTTTAATGATATACTAATCTACAACAAGTCTTGGAAGGATCATGTTCAACATGTTGACATGGTGTTCAAACTATTGGAGGAGAAACAATTATATGCAAAAGGCTCCAAATGTTTGTTTGGAGTACAAGAGGTGGGATATTTAGGTCATATTGTATCTCATGAAGGTTTTAAGGTAGACCCTAGAAAAGTTAAAACCATTAAGGAATGAAAAATACCCACATCCATAAAGAATCTATGAGGATTTCTCAGCTTGACAGGGTATTATCGCAAGTTTGTTAAGAATTATGGGAGAATAGCAGCACCTCTAACAACATTATTGAAGAAAGATGCATTTTCATGGACTCTAGAAGTAACAAAGGCATTTGAACATCTTAAAGAGGCAATGTGCCAAGCACTAGACTTAGCTACACTGGAATTCATAAAAACCTTTATTGTGGAATGTGATGCCTCAGGAAATGGAATTAGTGTTGTTTTAATGTAAGAAGAAAGACCCATTGCTTTCAAAAATCGTCCAATCAAAGGAAAGTATTTACACAAATCTATTTATGAGAAGGAAATGTTGGCAATACTACATGCAATTTAGAAATGGCGACCCTACCTAATGGGAAAACACATCAAGGTAAAAATGGATCATGATAGTCTTAAATACTTTTTAGAACAAAGATTATCTTCATAAGAGAATCAAAAATGGGTCACAAAGAGGGTAGGTTACGACTTTTAAATCATCTACAAAAAAGGGAAGAAAAATGTTGTGGTAGATGCACTCTCAAGAAAAGATGAGGATGTGGAAGCATTTATTTGCGCCATTTCTATTATCCAACCTTATTGGACAAATGAAGCAAGGAATGAATCGAAGAATGACAAAGAAGTGTGGGCACTCATTCAAAAGATACAACAAGATCCTAGTATATCTGATACATTTAGCTAGAAAAATGATTCGTTATGGTACAAAGATCGGTTATACCTATGTAAGAATTCCCAACTTAAACAAAAGATTCTCATGGAGTTGCACACTTCTCCCTTAGGAGGGAACTTAGGATTCCTAGACACTTATCACGGGGTTAAGAAGGAATTTTTTTGGGATGGCCTTAAATTGGATATTCAAAAGTTTGTGGTGAATGTTTGGTTTACCAACAAAATAAAGTTGAAAAAATTAAGACCTCAAGTCTATTAAAACTTTTATCCATTCCAAGCCAACGTTTGGAGGAGGTTTCAATGGATTGTATCACAAGTTTACCCAAGTCCGAAGTACAGATTGTTATCATGGTGATAGTTGATAGACTTAACAAATATGCACACCTTTGTGAATTATCTCGCCAATTTAAAGCGAGTACAATTTCTAGTGTATTTATGGAAACAATTCAAAAGATACATGGAAACCCAAAGATTATTGTAAGTGACAGAGATCCCATTTTCACTAGAAATTTTTGGACATAAGTATTTTTTGTTCTTGGTACTCAATTAACTCATAGATCATCTTATCATCCTCAATCTGATGGGCAAAATGAGATAGTAAACAAAGTTTTGGAAGGATGTCTTCTTTGCTTTGTATATGATAAACGGACACAATGGGTCAAATGCTTGCCTCTGGCTGAATGGTGGTATAACACTTCCTTCCATACTCCAGCAAAAATGACCCCATTTATGGAACTTTATGGATATCATTCACCATCCATCACATCATATTTAAGAGAAAATTCTAAGGTTTAAGCAATGGAAGATCACATCGAGCATCAACATGTTCTCCAACTATTAAAGGATAACCTCACTTTGGTGTAGAATAGAATTAAACAAAAAGTAGATCAACATCGCAGTGAAAGAAGTTTTGATGTAGGTGATTGGGTATTACTACGGCTACAAACATATAAACAAATGTCCCTCAAGCAAGCTAAGAAGGATAATAAATTATCACCAAAGTTTTATGGTCCATACAAGGTGCTGCAAAACATAGGTACTATGGCATACAAATTGAAGCTTCTTGCAACTTCCCGAGTGCACCCAGTTTTCCATGTTTCATGCTTAAAGAAGGTTATAGGTGATAAGCACCTAGTTCAAACTATATTTCGAAAACATGATGAGGAAGGAAAAATCATATTGGAACCTGAAACAGTCATAGAAACAAGAACTCGACAGCTAAGAAATCGATGAATTTCAGAGTATCTCATCTAGTGGAAGAACAAGTACCAACTGAAGATTCCATTGAGAGGATGAGAATTTTATACAGAAGCATCCATCACTACTCAAGCGTTGAGCACAATAGTTTTTTGAAGGAGAGGGGCATTTTAGGTCCCTATCATACTAGCGATTCCCCCATTACTATTGTCATTATAGCAGTTATTGTTATTGTTGTGCTCCTATTTTCCCCATATTGTTATTATTGTGCCCCATAGAAGCCCACTATTTTTATTTTTGTGCCTTATATTATTATTTTTATGTCATCTTTGATTATATTGTGACCCCTTAAACTCCTATATATAGAAAAGATGTTTTTTCATTTGTATCATCTAAGAATTGTTCATTTGTGTAATGTAAAGGAGGTTTCACCCTCGAAGAGGTTGATTTCTAAGTCGTTGATCTATCTTTTCTATCTTCTTGTGAGTTAGTTTCATAACATTCTCCAATGCTTCAATCGAGCTGGGCTCTTGTCAGACTGCCGCTCCTTCCATCTCTACCCCAACACTCTATATTCTACTCTTGCTCTGAGAATTTTGGAATGAAGGTGCATTGCTTCACTGAGGTTGTTGTTAGGGAAGTGAAATAGGCAACGAAATGAGGATTTCGAGTATGGAGGATCGTACTTCACATAGTATGGTTTCATTATTGGTCTAGATCATGCAGATTTGGCATTAACTACATTTTAATTCTTTGCATGATAAAAATAAAGGGATAATGATGACAAAGTTTTAATAATGATTGCCAAATTTTTAAATTCGTGATCATAGATTACGAAATGACTCGTTCTCTCCCCCAAATTTAATGTGATGTCCATCCTCAACCATCAAAGAGATACCATATTAATTGCCATGATTTTTAAATGGAGGGAAAAAGTGATATACCTTTGTATCATGTACCTGAGGTGATGTGACAATAAAGGATAGGTGACAAGGATTAGTGATGTAATTGAATCTAGTGTTGATGTGCCAGTTGTATGAATTTCTCCCGTGGCATAGTGATGATGAATACTCTCTCTTTTCTATATTGCGGCTGAAGATTTCATTGCTACAGGTTGACAACTATTACACATGTAACATCAGACCCAGTTTCCACATTATTTCTACAGCCGTTTCTTATTTAGATGACTATTTTAAATACTTACAAAAAGAATTTACAAACATATTCCAATAGAACTTGTAACAACATAAAAATAGAATATGCATGAGTCAGATAATGTTGTTACGGAGGAAAAGGAAATGTGAAACAACTGCCACATTGTGGTTGTCAGCTGTCACAATTAGTCCTTATGTGCCCCAAAAGAGGTTTTCGCAGTCATATTTTTATTTATATGTTTTTAATTTTCTTTTTTAATATTTATTGTTGGCTATAACAGTTGCCAACAGAATCCAATTTTTAGTTGTTACACATATTATAAAAAATTAAGAAATTGGAAAAACAGAGGAATTATCCCCTGCCTTCGTAATGTGAAGGTTACGAAGGTTAGAATCCTTGATAATGTTGATGAATGATTCCTTTGAAGTAGGTTTGTGATATAGTTGAAGACGGTGCCCATTAGCAAACAATAGTGTCCTAGCATTGTTAATGGTTACTAAATTTACAGCCCCATTGTCAAAGATTGTGTCAACTTCATAAGGACCTAGCCATATGGTGCAGAGCTTCACTTTAAAATCCTTAAATCTTGAATCATATAATAGAGCCCAATCTCTTTTTCAAATTTCTTCTTTTTAATGATTTCTTCATGCCACTTAGCTCTCTGCTATTGGAAAGTGTCCGTTTACTGAATGGCAGCTAACCATTTCTCATCTAGTTCATTAAGCTAATTCAACCATTCTTTCTATGTTGTTTCCAGATCCAAATTTACTTGTAGTGACTTAATTTAAAATTCTACAAGAAAAAAATGATTTTTACACTAATTCATATGGTGAGAACCCTGTAGTATTCCTCCATGTAGTCTGGTATGCCCATAGTGCTTCTGGAAGTTTATCAGCCCAATTTCTTTGATGGCTAGATACACTCTTTGTAATAATGCCCTCAATAACCTTGTTGGTGCTTTCCACTTTGCCATTTTCTTGCGAATGATAAGGTGAGGTGATTTTAAGGCAAATTTTGTATTTTTCAACCAAGTTCTAAATCAAATTAGATGTAAAATAGGGTCCTCCATCTCTCACTATTTTCTAGGTACTCCAAAGGACACAAAAATATCCTCAAATGAGAAGTTTGAAACAATATGCTCTATATATCTGGTTAATGCTTTCGCCTCAATCCATTTCGTGACATAGTTGGTGTAGTCTAGAATTCAGGATTTATGCTGAGATGAAGAGCTAATTGGTCCTACAAAACCTAGGGCCCATTTCTCAAATGGTTCTAAAACTATTCGAGGTTGCAACGACATCTCTTTTGATTAGAGTGGTTGACCCATTCTCTAGCATCTACCACATCCCTTCAAAAATTTCTTAGCATCCTGGAATATTGTGGGCCAATAGTATCCTATTGAGAGCACCTTGTATGGACCTATTCTCTTATGTATAAAGTGTCATCCACAAGGTTCCTCATGACAAGCTCAATGGATATCAAAAATTTCATCCTCCCTTACACATCTTCTGATGTGATGGTCTAGCCCTATGTGATATAGATTTCCTTCTATCCATGAGTATCTAGCACTTTGCTAAACAATCCTTGTCTTTTCCCTGTAGGGTAGCTGTTGGGGGATTTTTCCTGTAGCACTATAATTAGCTATGTCTGCATACCATGGTTAGTGAACTGAAATAGAAAAAATATATTTATCTAGAAAAGAGTCTTCAATAGGCATTCTTTCACTACCAACATTCAGACTAGAAATAAAGTCAACTAACACATTATCTTTCCCAGGTTTATCTAGGATAGTTATATCAAATTCCTGTAACAACAATAACAATCGTGTAATCCTACCATTAGTGACTTGTTTGTTCATCAAAAATTGAATGGCAGAGTGGTCAGTGTGTGTTGGACACCTGATCCTCTATGGGTTGGTCTGGAATGTGAACAACTATCACAGTCCAAGAGACCACTCGGAATATGAATCCAAGGGTCACATCAATGTAATATATATATGTATATGTATATATATATATATATATGTATGTATATGTATATATATATATATGTATATGTATATGTATATGTATATATATATATGTATATAGATATATAGATATATATATATATATATATATATATATATATATATATATATATATATATATATATATATATATATATATATATATATATGAATATGTATATGTATATGTATATGTATATATATGTATATGCATATGCATATGTATATGTATATGTATATGTATATGTACATATATATATATATATATATATATATATATATATATATATATATATATATATATATAGATATATATATATATATATATATATATATATATATATATATATATTTATTTATATTTATTTATATATATCATTGTGAATAATAGAGGCAAGTCAATGTTTATCATTCATATTTTGCTTCGACATGTATGTGTCTAACATGGTATCAGAAAAGGCATATACCTTCCCTGTTTAATAGTTTGATCCACTATTTTATGTGCCCTTGCCTTTTGTGGTCTTCATTACCTACTGTGCCTACAATTTAGAAAGGACAACACATAAATTGAACTAGAGCCTACGCGCCTAGAACTTGTTAGTGCTACCCATCCTCACAAGATTAAAAGCTATTAGGCTTGCAACTTATATTCCATTTGACTTTTGTATTTCCCATTATGAACGCTAAGATAATTCGGAAGCCTGAATTGTCTTAATTATGGCCAAAGCGTGAATTTTCTTAATTATATATGCCTGAAATGTGCATAACTATACCCCTCAGACCTTCCATCACTCAGATCTATCACTCTATCACCGTTTAACCCTAATGCTACACTGCTAATGATTGAAGCTCTAATGCTCCACTAATTTGGCCTCTATCAGAAATCCATTTTCTAATTTTTGGGCACTCTCTGCAACACCCAACTCTCTTTATTTGCAACTCCCAGTGCACTTTCTCTAAAGCATTCACTGTCCTTCTCTTACCCGAGTGAAAAAAAAGGGTCAATCAAAATGTACGCAGTAGGGAAGAGGAAGTGAGTAATAAGTTCCATCTTGTTATTCTTGTTATGATTATTTACATTAGTTCCCCATTTATTGGTCATAGTCTTCCAACTATCAAAGAAAGTTGTGTTTGTGATGATATTTCCACCACTGATGGTGCCCTTCCGTGCGGAGCTTGTTATTTCTCCTTGTTTCTCAAAGGATTAGAGTAAACAAAATAGCCATTCATCTGCTAAGCAATGTCGAAATACTTGGCTTAAAAAATATCTACTTATAAGCCTGAAAGAGAATACTCAAGGGTCTCCCTATCCTTGAATATGTAGAGGAATTTGTTGTAGAAACGATCTAATGTGTCTCCCCCACGTACTAAATTCATGTTTGGTTAGAACTCTATGCTGAATCGTGGGAATGGTGCGGTGAATGTCTTTGGTTCATTGGATGGATATATTGAGTTGAGAAATGAGTAATATAATGTGCATTAAGAATCTGGTTGGGGGTAAGAACCATGGAGCCAAAGATTCACACCTAGGTATGATATTTGGTTACTGTTGCTAGAGGTCGATTTCCTCTCATTCTGCCACAAAAGCTAGCTAAAAAGGAGGACGAGTTTGAGGAATATACCAGGGGATGAGTTCTAGTTTCTAGGGGAATGATTTTCTTGTGCCACAGGTCATATTTCTGAAGCACCCAAGAAGTTCGACTTCTTTGTGTGATGAGTAATCCCTTAGTTAGGTCGAGATTCATTCAGTAGAGGGAATTGAATCACTTGACTACTTCTGGAAGAGCCTCCTTTACTTGGGTAGTATCTCTACCATTAGAAGGATGCAATTTCATCTAAAATATTGGGTTTGAGCTACTTTTAATGAAATCTGCATTTGATGTGCTGTAAAGAGATTGATTTTTGGACTGAACGTGCCCAGGTCTACTCACAAAAGATCGGTTCCTTGTTCTTGTGCTGCGCATGAGTGTTGGAGAAGAATTAGATAGTGGGTCTCTCCTTGTGCATATTCATACTGTTATAAACCCATTCCTGGGCCCTACTGATGTCTTCTCCCTCTGCGTTAATGTCATTGACCTCACTGGAACTATTTCCTTTATCTGAAGACAACTTTGTGTTGCTTTTTTTGTGGCATTTATCAGTGTAGTGCTTGAAACTTTTCTTGAATTTGTTAAACTCAATAGAGGAGACTCTGGGGAGTCGCTCCTGGGGCCTTTCTATGTGATCCTTGTACTTCTTGCAGAATTTCATCATTGAATCCTCCGAGTGCATAGATAATTAACCAGGATTGGTAAGTTAGATAGTTGAACAATCTTAAATCTTATGCAACCTATGATTTAATATCCCTTCTCTGCATTGTGAAGTTGCAGACACTAGCATACACAATGTTGAATTGGTATGTGTAGTTAGATTTAATTAGATTAGTTTGTTTCCTATTATAAAAGTATCATAAAGATATATTTTATGCTACAGAGAGAGTAAAGTTCAGATTGCAGTGGAGATTGGAAAATCTGTGTAATCCTTGTGATTGTCAACTAATAATTCTTTTCTAAAATGAATCTGATTGGTTATGTATTAGAGTTATTAAATATTCTCACTCATTCAACTATTGATAAGATGGTGAAGATCAACAAAAACACTCTCTGTGATTTTAAAACATGTCTGTTGAATGCGCAAGAAAAGATTGATCTTTTGTAGCTTGAATCTCATCTTCACCAAGAAGAATTACAACAGTGGAGTCATCATTCTGAACATGTTTCTATTCAGAACATTAACAAAGACTCCAGTCAGCAACAAGAATATAAAGTTGACGTTGATTCACATTTAGTGCTTAGTTCAAGAGAATATTTGCGTGCAGATGCAAAAATTCAGTGTGCACTTTCCAAGCCCATCATCAGACCTTAGGAAGAGCTTATCGATAAAAAGCATAGAACTAGTCTTGGATATGACAAGGATGTGTCCTTTCATATTCTAGATTACTCAAAGCCCATCAAGTTTTAGAGTGCTAGATTCCTTCATGATAGTTCACCTTCACCTGTTCCAGATTTTTCTCCTCCACATTCGTAGCTAAAAGTTGTTAAATCCAACGCTATGACCAAGTTGGCCATACGAAAGATCACCATTTTGATCTTCATCCATGTAAGCATTGTCATAAAACAATTCACTCTTCAAATAGATGCTTCGAAAACAAACCTTTTGCAAGAGCAAAGATTCATCTTGGATGGATCACTACTTGGCAATGGACTTCAACAACCTAGAATATATTTCACTCATACAACATGATTTGTTCTCGAATATTGAAAAGCCTGGAAGTTGAGTTTTCACCATCATCTCACCTTGTATCTGGCAGGGGGGAAGTGATGGTCATCTACAAGCTTCAAAGCCACATCAATTGACCCTGAGCCACAACCTGCCATACCAGATTCAAAGTTGTAGATAGAGACAAAGATGCCCCTGAGCATGCCCTTGGTTGGTGATTAGCCTTAAACCATCTATGCGGGCTTGAGACATGTCTACAAAGAATTGGGGAAACTTCCTCTAGAAAAAGACTTCAGCTTCTTGCTATTTTTAGAAGAGTTCTAGGAATTTCATTAAGCATTCTAGTGTTGGTGGTCATCCTTAGGCCATCACAGGTTGAGACCTCCCTTTTCAGGTTGAGGTTCTCCCTTTTTATGTGGGGTGGGACCTCCCTTTCAAGGTTGAAGGTTTCCATCTTCAAAACATGAGGAGAACTTCCTCTAGCAGAAGTCCTCAGCTTCATGCCATATTTGGAAGAGTTCCAGGAACTGCACTAAGCATTCCAGTGTTGGTGGTCATCCTTAAACCACCCCCTTATACCAACATTTTAGAGAGCTAGTGTTGCCAGGCATGTTTTTACACATTTTATATTACAAGTCTCTTCTTGGAGTCGTACATAACCCTTCAGATTAAGGAGGAAATGTTGGAGACCTAATCCTCTATGGGTTGGTGTGGAATGTGAATAGCCATCGGAGAACAAGAGACCACTTGGAATATGAATCCAAAGGCCACACCAATGTAATATATATATATATATATAATATATATATATGATATATATATATATATATATATATATATATATATATATATATATATATATATATATATATATAGATATAGATATATATAATATATATATATATATGTATGTATCATTGTGAATAATAGAGGCAAGTCAATGTTTATCATTCATATTCTGCCTTCGCCATGTATGTGTCTAACAATGTGTACAAACACTTGATATCATGTGATGTACTGCCGAAATTTATTGATGGCATGCACTAATGCAAGGAATTCCTTCTCGGTCACTGTGTAATTGAGTTCAGTTGGAGTCAAGTTTTTACTTATATAATAAATGGAATATGATTTCTTGTCCTCCAGCTAGCCCAAAACATCTCCCACAACAGTATCAGATGCGTTTGTAGCTATATGGAATGATGGATTCTAGTTGGGACCCTACAAAATGGGAGCTGCTGATACACAATCTTTTAATTCGACAAATGCCTTCTCGTATTTCCCTATCCATACAAAATCTGCATCTTTCATAAGTAAAGAAAATAAAGGAGATGCAATCTTTGAATTTTTTTCTATAGACCTCCTATAGTACACTGCATGACCCAAGAAACTACGTACCTCTTTTTGTGCCCTGGGCATTGGGATTTTCAAGATTATGTTTATCTTAGCAGGGTCCACTTTAATCCCATCTGCTAAAATAAGATGTCCCATCATGATCCCTTCATTCATCATCACGTGAAATTTATCTGTACTCAAAGCAACATTAGTCTGTAGACATTTTTCTAATAAATTTTCCAAATTAACTAACATTGTTTTGAAGGCGTCCTTGTAGGGTGTGAAGTCATCCATGAAAATTTCTAGACATTCAATCAACAGATCCATGAAAATTCCTAGTATCTCCCTTTGGAATGTTGTTGGCACATTACCGAGTCCAAAAGGAAGAACCTGATATGCAAAAGTTCCCCAAGGGCAGGTAAATGTTTTCTTATCTTGGTCTTCTGAGGCAATCTGTATTTGGTTGTACCCACTAAACCCATCTAAAAATGAGAAAAAATTCCTTCTGGACAGGGTATCAAGGACCTAGTGTATAAATGGCAAGGGGAAATGGTCCTTTTTAGTGGATTTTTTAAATTCTCTATAATCAACACAAATCCTCGACTTGCCATTCTTTTTGGGGACAATGACAAGCAGAGACACCCACTGACTGCCAGAAATGGGATAAATGAAATTGGCATTCAGGAGTTTCTATAATTCTTCTTTTACTATGTCCTTCAATGGAGGGTTCATGCGTCACTACAGTTGTCTCACTAGATTTCAATCATCCTTCAAATAGATGTGGTGAATGCATAGGCTAGGATGGATACCTTGCATATCCATATAATCCTATGAAAACACATTTTTGTATTTTTGTAACAATTGTAATAGTTATCTATTCTGATCAACAGTCAAGTTTGGATTGACATTGAGATATTTACCTGGTTCTATTTCAATAGGACTGTTGTTAATACTTGGTGTGGTCTTCATCTGTTCAACGCTCAAATCTTCTACAACATCCTCCTCCCCTAAGTCTTCAATGGAAGTAACAAAAATTGAATTACTAATAAAACCACTTATGATATCATCTTCCATTTCATTCTTAAAGTAATATGCCTTCTCGAGGGCGAGAAGTGGCTATGAGTGATCTGACTCAGCTTCAAATTCACCCCACAAGGGATTTCCTAAATTCATATCTGGTTTTTCTAGGAGATAAAGGCTAAGATTCTTGGTGGCTTGGTCATCAGAAATCATCATATACCTAGACCTCCATCCTATGAATGCGTCTGCAGTGGCTAGCCATGACCTTCCTAAGATTAAAGGATTCCCCTTAGGTTTGAATTAGTTTGTAAAATATGGAAGTCAACAGGATATTACCAAGAATATAATGTAGTCACTATGTCTTCTATCACCCCCTCGTGTTGTACACATGACCTATCTGCTAATTCCAACACTGTAGGTGTGTGTCTTAGTTCATGTAATCCTAAGGTGATGAAGATTTCATTTGCCATTACATTAATGGCTACCCCTAAATCAATCAATGTATTTGTAATGGGTTTGTGATCAATGTAAACAGTGACAGTAGGATTCCCTGGATCATTGTGTATGGTTAAAAGGGGTTGATCAATCATCAACCCAGACAACATTCCCATCGCATGAATAGTAGCAGGGTCCTTAGGCTTCCTTCCAATTTTTTTATCACACAGATCCGTTACTGTTTTTGCATAAACAGGGACATGTCTGATAATCTATCATAGAGGGATCCGTATGTGTAAGTTTGTCAACTCCCTAAGAAAATTTGATTCCATGTGTGAAGTCATACCAGTTTTTGCTAACCTTCAAGGATATGGAGGGACTTTAGTTGTTATAGTCAAATTGGTTGTTATAGGTGTATCAACTGTACTCGAACTGGCTATTAAAAGCGCAATAATCCCCTCCTAATCAGTTGTTATAGGTGTGACAACAACTTAAAAATCTATAGCATGCTCCTGGGTGACTCACATTCTTCTTCGGTTATAACAGGGGATATTTTTTGGTTAACCACTTTCCCTCACTAAAGATGGATTTTGTTATACTCGACATGAGTGATACAATAAGTTTGAAAGGTAGCCGAGGGTTCGATGTGTTGGGCTGCCTTATTTTTTGGGTTAGGGTTAGGTTGCACAGGTAATTGGGGTGTATAGAAGGTGTACCAATAGGTGTTTGAAGAGGTGGTAGATGCAACTGTTGTTGTACTAGAATTACAGGAGGAACTGGTTCTATGGAATTTCCTCTCCAATTCAGAGTCCAAGCATATGGTTGTGATGGAGGGCATTGGAAAGGTGATGAGGGAGACCACTTATTCCAAGGTGAAGGATATTGTGCTCGAGGAGGGGAAGAGTATTGCCATGGAAATTACTGAAAATTAAGTGTATTATTCCATGGATTGAAAGAAGAGAGTCTTGAGGCATACCTGGGGGTTGTGATTTCCATGGTTTCCTGGATCCAATGAAGTAGGAAGACTAAACATCCTCGCTTTATTCTTTAAGCATGACATTCAATTTTGGATGCTCCAGGTAATGACCTATGGAATGCTCTAGATCATAGATGTTGCATAGGTTGATGTTGTTTACCCTACATTCCTTCCAGGAATGTTTGTTCTTGCATATCGGGTAGAACATGCCTAAAGTTGCATCAGCCTTGTCCTCTGCTTTCTTCACTTGTGTTGTCATTATTTGAGCAGACAAGCTACTGAGAAGATTTTTTTTAAGAATCTCGAACAAGTTCTTAATTTCCGCCCTGGTCACACCACGATTTGCAAATTTATGTATACAGGAAGATGCATCTCGTACTATGCTTCTCCCCTTTGGTGATCCTCTAGAGAATGTCAAACAAAGATTTACTATCTCGAGAAATGGTTCCTGAGATATGTCCCCCTTCTCTAGTAAATTTAGGCTATCGAGGCAATCATCTCTCATTCCCCTTATGAATATGGTCTTCAAAATTTTTTGATCTAAGTCACTTTGTTTATATCTCTCCAAATTGTAATGGAATCGCTCCACATAGTCCTCCAAGCTTTCTTCCTCCTTTTGTGTCACCTTGAATATTTATTCCCTCAAATCCCTGGTTCTGCAATAACCGTGATACTTAGATAGAAATGTCTCTTTCATGTTGCTCCATGTTCGAATAGTAGTAGAGGCTAATCCCATGAACCATCTCAATGCCGCTCTTTTTAGAGTAGTAGGGAATAATTTCAACTTATGAGCATATAAAACATAATCATCACTCCTACATAAGACATCAAATTAAAACAAGAAGGTGGCGGGGTGTTCTACAGTCATCCCTTGAAAATATGGAAGATATGACAAAGGATTGTTTTTCATGGGAGCCTCGACTCGGATATCCCCTATTGGAAACTCAAAGGTGGTGATGGTGGCATATGTTTTAATTTTTTTTGTCAATGTTTTCCCCCATTAATTATCCTCCTGATCCTTGTCGTGGTAGGTCTTCTTCAGATTGTTTTGGTGATTGTCTTATGGGTGAAGATTTGTTAATTGATAGCTTAGGCTGATTCAGGGCTGCATGTTTTACTGCGCTACCTGAATTGAGACACTGATAAGTCATTGAATACTTTTCCATATTAGGTTCCTACTTTTCCCCATTGGTTTCCCCTTGACCCTTAGCTGTAAGGTCGTGATCACTAGCCTTCCACTACTGCTCCTGAGTTGGATATTTAGTTTTGGGAGTGGTTACACTAGTTTTAGGATGATACGGTAAAGAGATAGAGTAACTAGATTATTCTGTTCTTATTATGGGAGTAACAACTTTTTCTGGCCTTGTTTTCCTTTCATCCCTCTAAGAATTTGACCATTCTTTTTCTGCTTTTGAGATCAGCTCATGAATAAATGTTTTTCCTCCCCAAATCTATGCTCTTCTTATTTCTTTTATGACCTGTTTTTCCTATGATTTATTAGAGTGGTTGTATTTTGGGATTTGTATTATTCCTACACTTTACACATGGACCCTATGCGTATTTATTCAAGCCTTAACTGTCTCACCTTATACAGTGGTGAGCCCAGTCAAGTATTTTAGTACGATGCGAAGGTTCTTACCTATCATATTACCACCAAATACCTGTAAAGCTAAGAGCACATCTAAAGAATCAGGGAATTTGTTGGATACCTATACCAATAGGTTTCATATTTCATGATTGACAAATACAAAATGCCAAATATGCTCCATTTTGCTGCTACAAAGGTTCCATATTTGCAAGAAAAGACAAGGTGTGTATATGCCTTCATATTCACAAAAGTTTTGATGGATGACCCAACAGTCTAATCTGGATCATGCCATGTTTTCAATTGTTGTAGAATAGAGAAAGAAATCTGTCCAAACTGTTTAATCTTGGCAGATCAGTAGCTAGGTAGAGAAACTAAGGTTCCCAACTGCTTAATCTGGGGCCTTGGAAGGAATAAGGGTATTATTAGATAGGAAATGAAAGCAAAAAAAGCCAATGCAAAGAAAAAGCACACAAAAGGGTTTGCAAGTCCAAGTGCACCCTCCAAGAAGAAATAAAAAATGTTAGGCAAATTAGTTGGGTAGGTAGATGGGGTTGCAGAAGTGGTGTTTCTTCCAAGATCAACTTTGCTAACCATGTACAGGTAAAGTAACACAGTGGAGCATGACTAACTTCCTTTCTCCATTTGTATATCACTCATTACTAACACCCCTTCACAAGTTGTGTACATAAGAGAAACTTAAAGCTTTGTAATGGTTCTTATGGCCTTTAAAAGCCACATTTCTTGTGCAAAAGTCTTTTCATTTTGATCTACTCTTTACACTAAGTTGTTTTCAAGAAAACTTGGTTGTACTGATCCCCATCCATATTTTCCTCCCACATTAACAGCTAACTTTATTATTTAGCTCCCTATACTTCATTTCCCCTATAATTATAACACCATGGTGTATAAACCCCACACAATGTATAAATATCCCCTCCTTGGCACTATAGCCATAATTTCCACTCCCTGGGAATTGAATTAATATCTGGTTAAGGTCAAGAACCCATGTTTAACCCCTTTTCTCCATCTGAACGCATCTACCTACCCAAGTCTCCATTTTTGCTTGAGAACCCTTAAAGAAACCCTTTTGAGCCCCTTATACCATTAAAGGGCAAAAATATGATGAAAACCTACCTTCCCCGCCTTATCCTAAGGTTGATAACCAATGTGCGCCTTTTCATATAATTTCATCAAAACCCCCTTTTCATAAAGTTTTGCCCCCATATGCTTTGTACGAAAAATTACATGAAAAACCTTTGGTTTGCCGTTCCCAATGTTGTCGGGCAAATATGAGTTTATTAAAGAAAATCATTCAAAACTATTGAAAACCATTCATAAAGTGAAGGGTCCCGCCGGGCGTACTTGCCGAGACGTATTATTTTATAACTCGCCCACTGACTGTTATCCTCCGTGTAGTTGATCGGCCCGATGACCATCCGATCGCAACCTTGCCAGAGCTATGGCCAATAGCAATTTCGGAGGAACCCGACGTCTGACCTTTAAGAAAGGTTGACTTTATTTGCCGTGCAGGTTCCTCGCCCAACAGCCGTCCGATCATGCGCCCGCAGATCAACGGCTCTCATGGATTTCGGAAGGCCCCTGATGTCCGACAGATACCTTCCGATATCTGTCAGACGCTTACGTCACGCGGGGACACGCGTCGCTGCCAAACTCCGTCGGAGCCCCCTCTGACAGATTCCTTGCCGTGTAGGAGGGGGCCCGATATGGCGACACTTGTCCTCCCACGTCCCCGCCCTGCTGTTACCCACGTCATTGCCACAACCGCGCACCCCGTCCTCCATTCGCCCACTTGGTCGCCACCTCATCGCCCCCGTGGACCGGTCTCAGGCTGCCACGTCACCCGATGACGTCCTGCTGACGTCATCCAACCCGGACCCACATGCTCACGTCACTCAAAAAACGCGCCAATAAAGCAAAAAGGCCATATTTTACGGTTTTTCGTTGCCTGCATGCATATTACGACCAGCAGTCTACCAGCCTACTCCAGACCATCCGCAGAAGCTCAAAGCGCCAACCCAACTGCTATTTCGTCCCGAGCTACTGGTTAAACACGTATTTGCCCGTCCACCTCCTCGCAAATTGGTTTTTTCACAGTTAATTGTAAAATACACCTGAACATGGCAGAATACTGAAATTTCACCAGAAAACCAAGTATATCCTGTTTCCCCTGGACAATTAGAGGTCGAATTACATTCGCAGAGCCATTTTACACTTCAATTTGAGTGAAAACCCTTCTCTGTTCGCGCAATCGTGAACTCATAACCTGCTCCTAAATTGTCAAAGGAGGTCTGCTAAACTATATAAGAAGTCTTCTCTGAGATCCCAGTACTATCCTATTCTGCTGTAGAGAAATCCTGTTACTCGGCGTTCCTCTCAATTCCATTTTCTCAGCTAGCAAGCTCATCATTTCAAAAAACATTTAAACAGACATGGATACCCCCTCAGCATGAGTAGCCCTCAATGTTACTCCCTTGAATGCTCCTCAGGGAGAGCTGGACTGGCAAGATTTGGCAGACCTAGATTACCAAATCTCAGAGGACAGCCCATCCAAATGTACGTTTCACATTCATTTGCTAAATGAGCTCAGGGCTAAGCACAGAGATGGAACAGATATTCTAGGCATTTGGGAATCCTTCCTCCCAATCTTCAAGATGCCCCAGGTCAACCAGTTCCCTGACCTCATCCACTTGTGTGCTGTTTTCTATGACCCTATGCAAAGGGCTGTGCTCAACCCTCAAGGTGCAGTAGTATTTTACACCACCCCTGAGGCCATCAGGGAGATGCTCCAGTTCAAAACTCAAAAGAAATTGGTTCCCTTATCCCTGCTGGACCTAATCAATCAAGGAGCCAAGATACTCATAGAGGCAGAGATCCTAAAGCTGAATCAATTGTTTATTAAAAAATCTGACACAGTGCTGCATCCTCCCATCTTTGATGGCTATTTAAATCAACTAGGCCTGGACTTGGCATACATGATAAGCTCAGTGCTGGGGTACAAATCAATGGAGTTTATAGAGGAAACTGTGCTAGTGATGATGACAATGTTTTCCCCTGGTAAAGCCCCCATTTGTTATGACTATGCTACATATATCTCTGACAAGATACATGAGCAATTTCTACACTTGTCCAGAGAGAGGGTGTTCAGATACACCTCATATATTTATCATCTCATTCTGTACCACCAACATGAGAAAGTTCTCTTTTGAAATCAAGAAACTGATGCAGCAGGAAACCCAAGATCAGTGGTAATACTGGAGCTCAGTCTTCACATCCTTGCATATTCACCATATACATATTCTGAGTTCATAGACTTATTCATCCATCCAGCTTTGTCTCTGCTGTTGACATCACCCCCTCCAAGACTCTCTGATGAGATGCAGAGGATTCTGCAACTGTCCAGTGCCTACAGCATAGGAGATTGGTACTTTTACCAGCATTACACTGTGATTAGAATATATGGGTGTGAGCTGCGCCCATACAAGCTGCCCAGATTTGTGCCCATGAGGCTCTTTGCCTTCGAGTATTTCAGGCAATTTGGCAATGCCGACCAGGTGCACTTTGCAGGAAAGGGTAAAAAAGAACAGCTTAAAGTTAGAAACTAGCTTGGCCACTTCATCTTAAACAGAAGAGAAGGATGGAAAGAAGCAGATAGGATGTTGGAAGGCCTTGGCCTAAAACAAAGCTTCCTTTGGAAGCCCTATGACCCTAACAACTTTATATCCTTGAGAAGGCAGAAATGCAAGCTCTCTAGCTATGAACATGAGAGCATGTTCCACATTTTAAGACATGCTAACCAACCGAAGTGGAGAAGAAACACACTAGAAGAGCCTGTGTCTCAAGAAGAGCTAGTTGAAAGGGCTAGAAGGCATTTGTTAAAAATGGCTGACTTGGAATGTCCTTCTCAGGTGCTTTCTCTACCAAATCCTCAGACAGGAGTAGCTGCTTCATCCTCTGCAACACAACAAGAGGCAGTGCAAACTACAAATCAAGGGCAGAGCAAGGGCAAGGATAAAGTGATGGAAGAACCAGAGGAACAACAGGGCCAACAGGGCCATCAACAGCAGCCCCAGCAGGAACAGCAACAAGCAGACCAACAGGGTCAGGAGAAGCAGAAAGGAGAGGCCTAAACAGCTACCCAAGAAAAGACAACACCAATGGCGCCTCCTAGACAGGATTCCAGAGTAGACTCCTCCATCCTCCAAACCCCTCAAAGGGAGGATATTAGCAGAAAAAGAGAGAGGGAAACTCCCCTCACTGAAACATCGGAGAAGAGGCAAAGGCTAAATCCCTTCTCAGAGGAGGAGATGCCAAGTATGGAGGCTTCTGCCAGCTCCCTGCAGTAGGAGCAAGATAAGGCAGCATTAGGAGAGGTGAGCTCCTCAGGGCAGCAGCAGGGGACACCTGCAAGTATAAAAGAACAATTCAAAGAGGCCAAAAGAAGGAGTGAGCCAATAAAAATTCGGCTCTACAATCACCTGTTAAATATGGCTCCTGCAAATCAGCAATGGCTCATGTCTGCATTTGATGTGCAAGAAGGCAAGATGACCATGAGCCACTTCATTCTGACAGTGCAGCAACCACAAACAGCTGCAGACTATATCAGGACTAATTTGGAAGTCCTTTCAAAAGACATCCACCCCATAGATCAGATCGAGCTTCACAAACAGACGGCTGAGATGGTCTATGCCACCTTGGCAGACAAGACCTTGATCAATTACAGGCTGCAGAATAGCCTAAACAACAATGTAGCACAGCTTGAATTGGAGAAGGCATCCTCCCAAGCTAAATATAACAGGATCAAGGCACTAGAGGAAATAATCATAGAGTTTGGGCATGACCCCAATGATGTTAAGGCTGTACAACAAGTCCTTAAGCTGAGGGATGCAGACATGGCTGCAATAAAGAAGAAATTGAAGATCCCCCCAACCCTCCACCCACAGACAGATGAGGTTGCCCAGCAGAGGCAAGAAAAGGATGCAGCTTCCTTATTGATGACATTATACAAGGAGCTGATAGAAACACAGGAAAAGCTGCAAGATACAGAGACTACATTGGAAGCAGCATTGCAAAGGAGGGAGGCAGGGCAATCTTCAAAGCTACCTACAGAAGCAATAAACCTTGAGGAAACCCCTCAAGATACTGTCCCTCCAAAGCAACAGGCTCAGCAGGATGCTCC